>JALBCR010000417.1:0-122331 GCA_030710515.1 Abscondita cerata
TCCAGTGTACTTCGTTCAGTTACGTATTGCTTGTTCCGTGGATGGTGTGTTTTAAGTTGTTTGTTGCTTGATTATGGTTTGTCCGGAAAATAAGTATAAAAGTTGAATGATAATCTTATTTTACAATTATTCAGGTATTACAATATGGTCTCCTTCAAAGTCTCTCCTGACACAAGATACACTTCTGCCAACGCAGTTTCCACTATTGATAACATTGCCGATAGTCTTCAGTTGTGATGCTGTTCAGTTGCCATTGTCGTTTCTGCCTTTATGGTTTCCACATCGCCCCGAAACTCCATTTTGCATTTTGGGAATGAAAAAAAAAACAGGGGCTAAATCGGACTTGGCATAAGGGGGCAGGTGGATCCTTCATTTTGACCTGGCACCAATGCTGTTTGACAGCCCACCCACCTTATTCACCTGATTAAGGCCCTTGTGATTTTTCTTGTTCCCCGAAATGCAAATGGTGCTTCAGGGGGCGGCACTTGGGAGATGTGGAAGCCATCAAAGCAGAAACTACGGCAACTGAACAGCAGCAATGTTATCAACAGTGGAAACGGCGTTGGCGAAGTGTATCTTGTGTCAGGGAGAGTACTGAAGAAGACCATAGTTGTAATATCTGAATAATTGTAAAATAAAATTATTATTCAACTTTTATATGTATTTTCCGGACAAACCTTATATGTTTTCCGATCGTTTGGATAATTGGTTCTTCGTGTTGTACGCTTGGATTTTTGGTTTTTATTATTTGGATTTTGTGGGTGAGCAATGCGTTTATTGCATTGTTTACTGTTCTGCTGATATTTGTTATGTTCTGTCCAGCGATTGCGCTTAAGTTATATTTGGATTCTATGGTTGTTTATGGTTATGTTGGTGCTTGATGTGCCCTTATTATTCAAGAATTCGGTGATTGTGGTGTTGGTCGGGTTAATTTTAATTTTCAGTTTCCAGTTTTCTTTGGTTCAGTTTGGTTTCTTGGATGACTGCATGTCGATGTCGTTTTCGTTGAGGGTGGTTGTTACCTAGTTTGTTTGGTGTTAGTAACACATTGAGCGTTTCACGCCATTATTTTAACCTTTCCCTCATGCTTGTTGCATTCGCTGTTGCCGTTTGTAATAATGGTCTATTTGACTTTTAATATCTATTTCGTTGATTTTGTAACTTCAGGTAGAAGTATCTTTGATGAACGTTGATTTTAATTTAGTACCGTTTATGATTGAAATGTTTTTGTTTTGCTAGGTGTCGTTTGATTTCTTCTTTGTTCATCAATGGAGCCGCTTTCAGGACGGACGATTTTTGTTTATTTGTCTTTGTTTGGTGTATATGAAGATTCGATGAGGTTGTTTGATAGGTTTCCTTTAGTTTATAATTGTGTTCTCATTATCCTGTGAAATTTTCATTCCATTTGGACCGTATTGATTTCTTGAGTTCGGTGTTAATTTTTGATTTCATTGTTTCATTGTGAAATTTTGGAGTTCTTTTATTTTGAAGTTGTTATTGTTACTGGTGGTTTGGGTCTTAGGACGTTAGATTGCGTTTGTTGGACTTACTTTTTGCCTGTTCTTTTAGGCTTATTGTTGTAATTCGAAATAGTTCGTTGTGGTAAAATTAGAGATTGTGTTTATTTTTACGTTCGTTTTGCACATTCATATAGAATTAAAATGTTTTGTTGTTACTGTCTCTAAGTGTTTCTTAAATTTATTATGGGGAATGTCCCCCATATTTGCTGGCGTTTCAAAGCTCAATGCTTAGACTTAATCGCTTTCATAGAGCTAATTATGTTTTTAGTTACCTTCAATAATGTTTACACTTAATCAATATTCTCACAAATAAATACTAAGGTGTTTAGGTTTAGTGGTTTCCTAAACCTTGAAGTAAATGCTTTGCCAAGACGAACCAATCCACAATTGCACACGGTTCATCACCACACTAGACATTTTATACTGATCTTCTAGGGCACCACCATACATAATACTTTGGAAAAGCGAAAGATAAGCCTTACGACATCACAATAGAATAATGAAAATGTACCATACCAATAAATAAATAAATGTTCTTAATTTACTCTCGTATTTAAGATCATTTTAAACCGTAGTCGATGTTACTGCTTTCGATATTCACTGGCGAGGTCTGGTGGTCAGTCGTCTCTAGAGAAGTGACAAAATATTAACTGTTTGTCCTTCTTTACTTTGAGAACCAGTTTTTCATGCCAAGCTGAGAAGAGATATTCTTCATGTCAAGGACATGTTTGTGACTCATTCAATTCATAGAAAAATGTTTCCCCGTTTTTTTGTTTGACTATTTTATTGTCCCTACTACTCATACGACCGTAGATTTTCCAGTTTTTCTATATGCACATGATTGCGTTCATTTTGCCAGTAATAAAAAAAAAATTATGAGTTATATATTTTGGAGGAATTTAACTTTCAAAAACCACTTACCATGTATAAAGACAAATCTGTTTTATGTTTTGTCTTACGATTGTCAATCGTTGTTTTGTTTACAATTGAAAACATAGTTAAATTAAATTTTCAAGAAATTTAATTTAGACACATGTTAGAGTTTTGAGGCATTACCGGTTGGGCATGATAATATTGCTTGAAGATCGTATATAGCGATACTTTATTTTAAACTGTGATAGTTGTTTTTATTAAGATAATTTTCCTTTTTTAAGATGAATATTGTATATATTTATATTTTTATCTTTTTTTTTTTTGGCTACCTCATACATCCTCTTTTAACAATAAATGCTGTGAACTCCTCCCTTGTATACCTACTCCTCATACTTCCTCCGAACCACACCTAAAACAAATCACATTTAATTGTCACAACTGGGAACATAAATCTTATAGAACTCAATGCCCCCCCCGGAAGCACTAAACAGGAAGTCAAAAACCATAAAGCAACGGAAACTGACGGAATTAATAGCAGAAATGCTCAAATAACGCTCAAAAACTTTAAACAAGATACCTGACATATATAAACTTATGTTGGAAACAAACCAGGACACCAAAAGAGTGGAAAATAGCAAAAATAATACCCAATCTTCAAGAAAGAGAAATAGAACTGTAGTGCGAAAACTATCAAGGAATTAGCCTGCTAAAATACATCGTATAAGATATATTCAGGATCATAAATAAAGACTTAGAACCATCATGGAAGCAATGGTTTGGAAGAACAGACTGTCTTCAGAAAAGGAAGATCATTTTACGGATAACGTCTTCCTGCTTAAAAGCAAATAATAGAGAAACATTGAGAATTTAATCCTGAGACTCATATCGCCTATATAGATTTTATAAAAGCTTTGGATAAAATGGTACGTTGCAAAATGTGGAATATATTGGAAAAAAGAGGAATACCACAACACATTACAGAAGTAATAAAAGAAATGTATCAAAAGGAACCCAAATATGTATAGCAGAAAAGGAAGAGACAAAAGAAATAAACACAGGAGTAAGACAAGGATGTGACATGTCACCGACACAATTGTTAACATATATACATTGACGACGCTATACGTAAATGGAAAGACCAGACACCATACTACACAGCAAACTTAAACAACAATGCTTTCGTATTAATCAATGCTGTGGCGCAGGACGATCACGCTATAGTGGCCGACAGCGAGAACTCCCTGCAGTACTCCATTCTACAAGCTAAGCCAGGTCATTTAAAACCTAGCAACATGTCTCGTTTCATATCTACAAAACAAAACAAAGATAATTTTCTCCGGATGGCTCAGATATTTATTTTTTGAAGAAACTGATATAAATAGCAAAAAGAAAGTTTATTACATAAACGGTACAATAAAGGGAACTTTCAAGAACAGAGCCAACCAGAACACAGCACATAAATTCTACAGAACTATTTCTTTATTCCGAGCATTACATATGTCAGTGAAATTTGGACAGTTACAAAAGAAAATGGATTCTAATATTTTGTATATGTCGAATAAAAAACTAAAATTTAGACGTCTACTATTGTTGCCTTTTTGGTTTCTGTTATTTTGGCTTAATAATACATCTTCTAATTGCTTTCTTTGCTTTTTGGGAAATTTTGGGTAAATATTTTCATCAGAGGACGAATATGTTTCTTTCTATCGCATTTTGCTTTCATCCCTTCAATATTTCCATGATTTGTCTTCATGGATTCATAACATTTTTCTTTTGCATTATCTACGATTTTTCTGTTTTTTATTTGCTTCTCTACTTCAGAAGGTTAGTTCACTGAGATCGCGTATTTGTACAACATCGTTTTTTCTGAGAGTAACTAGAAGACACATTTTTTTATCAAAATTAGGGATCTTCATCCTGGTGCACCAGAACCAAAAGGCTCTCCAACAGACCTAATTGAGCTCGAACAACTTGAGTAGCCACCTACTTCTTCAATTATCTGTTTGAAAATCCTTTGCGAAAAACTGACTTCTGTACTATAGCAATTTTGTGAATGACAATAGAAATACTATGTGTATGTTAACATCTACATTGACTCTTGTTTAGAAAAATTAAATTACAAGTGAACTTTTCAGATTTATCCACTTTAAATAAGTCTTTTGATAACGTTCTATTTATTAATATAACAGCGCCATGTTTTCTAATTCTCATCAAAGGCGATACTGGGAACAACTGTTTGGGAGTAACGGTTTGGTTCGGAATATTTCTCTAAGTGTAAAGATGGTCTCTGGCTTATTTTAAACTCATGATAAATAGTATTACTTTCCAATTTTGTTTAGGAACTCTGAAATCAAACAAAAATATGCTTATTTTGATTAAGAATGTTTAAACTTAAAAAAATTGACAAAAAATCAAATAAGTATACAAAGAAAGAATATTTAGTTTCAGAAGATTTTGCGGTCAATCGTTATTCTAACCAATTATCTTGAAAAGAAATAGAGCATTAAATCATTAATGCAGGTTATGTACAAAAAGGTATATTACAGTAGAACAACAAAGTGGGAAATAACTTTTTAATTTTTAAAAGTCAAAAATTACGGTATTGCCCATAATAATTCTTTTATTCAACGGATATGTTGTATGAGAACATATGTCGAGTTCAAATGAAAACTGGACTGGGCAGACCCTGGAATTTTTGTAGTAGTAACTGCAAAATAACGCGTGGGGTCTTCAAAACTCTGCATTGAAAACGTGGTACAAATATAACCTAAAAATTGTTTGGTTTCTGCTTTGAAGAAAAAGAATCAACTTTGTTTGGTTTATGAGAGTTAATCAGCTACTGACTAATAGCATTCCACTATTGTAATTGGTACATTTTGTACACTTTTTACTTGAACGTTGCTTCCTAAAATGTCAGTTTAGGTGTTTCCTTGTAGCGCATAACTTATTTTAAAATAAATTAAACAGAATTCTTGACCATTCAGTTGAATCATGCCTGATTTCAAACTTTGTACCTTACGTATGTAATTTTAAGTTAATGGAATACGGTAAAAAAGTAATAAAACAGAAAACTAAACCGTTCTTTTATTTTTACAATTTACGCAAGGCATTTTTATTACCAACAATTTATGATATACATATAAGTAGGTATTTTGAGTTATAAAGTAATAAAACGCTATGAAGTCATTGTTGGTCCCTAAAACTTTACAGAGCATGGTCATCATATATTTATTTATTAAAAAGCTTGATCATTTGTTATATTTGTCACATTAACAATGATAATATTAGGAAAATTAAATATACCAACTTGCCAGTAAAATTAGTTTGAAAAAGATTTTCCAGAAAAAGGTATAAGTTAAACCATTGTTGTTAGTATACTAATGGTTAAACTTAACAAAAGTTATATAATTTTGTTCAGTTTATCGAATTCCAATTACACAAAACAACTTGTAGACTTTGCGAATACGTTTTAACAAAAAAAAACTTTCAATTTTTGTACAAGTTTCAATTTTGAAGTTCAATTCAAAAAATTCAGAAACTTTTCTTCGAAGAAACAGAACCAAAAGCAGATATGGAATTTTTATAGAAACATTGACAGTCGATTTTCGAACATTAAAAAATCTAACATATTTAAAAAACCTTCCAATATAACAAATAAGTTTTTGAAATACTAAATAACACACAAAAGTTCTTACTATAATAAAACAGCAAACCTAGAACACAAATTAAAGCACTTTTGTAATCAATAGAAATATTTTATTGTTACGGTATTATTTAAACAATTATATAGTTTTTGAGCTTCATTCATTTTAATTGAAAAAAAAATTACATATAGGTTAACACAATAATGACCAGTAAAGTACTTCACACTATAGGGTTTTTTTAAAGAGTTTTATTCGAAGTGTTTTTGGCATCAATTGTAGCTTCTATCAAGAATAATAAATTGACCAAAAATATGACCGGATATGTGATACCATTATCTGTCAAATTTATTTTTTTCCAAAAAATCCGAAATCTCGGGTTGTTTCTCAAAATACTGAAATAGCTTAATGGACTTTCTAGCCTATATGCAAAATTTCAGCTGCACTGTTTCGATTTTATTTGAATTTATTCTTAGTTTTATATTTATAACCTTGTTAATTTCTTTAAATTGTAGCCATTTCAAATGTGTTATCGAGTCATTAAAATTTAATCCCAGGCGATGCTTTTTTATTTCTTTAAGTCCTCATAAAATAAATAGATATTCTTGAAAAAAAAAATACTTTTCTAATTTTCACAGCAAAGTGACATTTTTCATAAACAAAATAGGTGTCACTTTTCAGTAACTAGTTTTTGCCAAGTGTCAAGGGTTGATTTTTATATTATTTTGGAAATATGGTAACCATAGGTAACATCGGTCACCTTGATTTAAATTTGAATCGAAATAGGGTTTAGTCCCTTTTTTAGCCTTAATTTTCCAAGAAAAAAACTCATGTGATATTCTGGTTTGCGTTTCATCACTGGCTAACATAAACTCAGAGGAAACCATATTTTAAACTTTAGGGACCTTTAGTATCAGAAATTGTTTTAAGAAAATGTGTCAAAAATATACAATTTGGCGGATTGAACAGCTATGGAGGGCACACAGAAATGTAATTTTAAGTCATTGCTTTGTTTTTACATTGAAATAGAAAAGTTGTTATTATTAAAAATTAAAAAACGTAGAGGTTTATTAATTTATTTATTTGGGTTTAATTAGGTCTCACTTGCAACGATTTTGCTACACTATTGCAATTTACAAAAACGAACAAGGAATCTAAATTAGCTTATGCAGCTAAAATTTTACGTATTCTTTGGATCTTTTGGAAAACTATTTTAATTTGACAGATAATGCATCATGTGACTACTATTTTTTTAATGTTCACCGAAGTAAACAAATTGACTACTCGTACACTGTGGATTAAATATTTTATGATTATACTACATAATACAGAGTGTCGAATTTAAAAGTTCTTGAGTTTTACTGTTATGATTTGAAATTTATCTGTTGTTTGAACAGATTTATAAATTTCAACAAAAACGTCAAACTAATTTTAATCTGACATTTTTATAAATTATAACCTTACATTATGTACTTGTTTTTGTTTGTTTGTTAGCAATTGAATATTTGTGTTCTTTACTTAGTTATGGCTTGTATTATTAAAATAATTATAAGCAATCGTCGGTCATAACAAAAAAATTACTAATTTAAAATGTTAAATCGTATCGCATCAAAAAGAGTCGTCGTTAATTGAATAATGTAATGTTCTTTAACTAAACTTAATGTTTGCAGGTACAAAGAGGGTTGTTAAATTTATGATCAATAGAATGGGACTTTTTTGCAATTTACTGTGTATCTGTATACATATACGTAATACTACTGATTTGTGGCAAGAGATTAGAGAAATCCACTGAGCCCCTCGTCTAGTCAAGTAGAAGCAGTGTGGAATTTAATTCACGCCCGTGTTGAAGGGTTGTCGTAGTCTCATGTATGGGGCGCTTAAGCACTTGCACAACAATACAAATAGTAAATATGTTGCTTTTGAACGCTCTCAATTTTCTAACTCCCCAAAGTTTTAATATTTTTAAAAGTATGTCTTAATGCAATTTTTGTTCAAATACAAACTGTTTCTAATTTAATTTCACATTCTTGTTTAAGAAACTTTTATTTGAGGGTTCTAAACAGTAGTCAGTAGTCGAGTGTAAAATTTTTGTAGTTGTTTACTTGCTGTTTCATTCAATAAAACAATTTGCTAAAGGACCCTGGTTTTAATGGGTTTGATAAGTGGGCAAACTTATAATACCTAGAGTGTGTCGATTGTTTTTGGAAACTTTCGGATTCAATCAACACAAGAGTGGTATTCGGTAAAAAAAATCACCGTTTCACTTATAAGTCTTCATTGTTGATGGTTATCGTTAACCATTGATAGGGATGAATAAAATAAAAACATTTTTATTAAATTTTTGGGTCAAATTGTTGTCAAAAAAATTTCACTTATTAATTTTAGTTAACGAATAAGTTGTCAACAAATTTTCGGAATTTTTTGTTGTGCTATGGTAATCACATTGAATATTAAATTTTGATTGGTTCTTCCACAATCTCATGCAATCTTCTTTAGAACTTCATATCGTGCTAATCTATAAATTTAAAAAAATGCGTTGACGACTTGTAATTTAGTGTACCTATGCTGTTTAAGAGCTCATTTTTTTTAACTTCCTTTAATATACTAATATACAGGGTGTTTCAGAATAAGATGCTGATCCTTAAGGGTGTCAATCCTTACGCGATTTTAAGAAGAAAAGTTCAAATAAACATATGTCCTAAACCTCTTAACTTTTGATCTACAAGGTGTTCAAGTTTTAAGAAAGAAATTTTTCAAAGAGTACGTGACTCAATGAGGAAAAGAGCTGAAGCATGCATACTTGCAGGTGGTGGCCAATTTCAACAGCTAATCTAAATTATTTTCTTTTTTAGGTTATTTAATGTTAGTTCTTTTATTTTAATGCTAAAATTATTATGTGTTAAATAATCAATAATTATTTGCCAAATCTTTTTACGCGAAAACCGTTAGCCGGACGAAAAAACAAGAAATCAAATTTACCTTAAAATGAATGGAGATTTTAAAAATAATTTTATTTTAAGAAAAAGCAGTGGCGTACATAATATTTCTCTAAAAATATCTAGTCCTCATCCTGTACGGACGCCACTGAATAAAAAAATTTTAAATTTCTAAATCAAAAATTAGTTGTTGTTGCTTAGAAGGCATATGCCAAATTTTATTAAAATATCTATAAAGATATTAAAGTTATGATAAAAAACGTTTTTTTCTTAAAACTTGAACACCTTGTAGATCAAAAGTTAAGAGGTTTAGGACATATGTTTATTTAAACTTTTCTTCTTAAAATCGCGTAAGGATTGACACCCTTAAGGATCAGCATCTTATTCTGAAACACCCTGTATACGTGTTTTTTTCTGTAAGAGTGAAGAAGAATGGAGTTTGCAGACAGAAACTATTCTTACAGATTCATCTACGTACTCTTCGGAGAGTTCTCTTTTATGTTTTCTAAATTGACATGGCAGAATGGTAGCGTTGATTGAGTTTGATGAACTCTACATTGTCAGCACTAGTAAATTGCTTGAAAAGATTGTTCAACAATGTATTTTATAAAGCAGACGTCTTGACAATTGCAGCAACAGTTGTGGACTATTTGCTTCTTTTTACTTTATGAGTGACGAATGTCATATAAAGTTCTTCAGATTCGCTCTACTAATAATAAAAATGTCCCAATTAAATTTCTAAATTAATCTACAAAAAAATCTTATCCGATAAAGAAACAAGATCCTATGACATCATTATTGAAAAGAATGGGAATTTTTTAAAAGGTTTTCTGACGAAACATTTAAAATAAGTGGTGTAATCAGCTAAACTAATTGATTAAAAAAAATATGCTAATTATGAACAAATAATTGTGGCGAAATTAGTTTGAAATTCAGGCTGACTGAATATTTTGAATTTAAGCTGCAATTTATTATTTTGTTCTCATTTTTTCACAATTTGTATTGTTGTAATTCCCTCAAGAAATTTCACCCTAATCGTGACTTTTTATTATTGTAAACTTTAGAGTCATCACAAGCAGCACCTAATATTGAAGTAACATATTAAGAAAATTACAATATTTGTCTATGTAGATGTTTCTGACTTCAAACTTTGCGTGCATTAGTCACAGTAGTACTTTATCATTTCGTAGCGGTATGTACCTATAGTTAATATACATGTTGTATCATAACATTTTTGCATACCATTGATGATCTAATTTAAGTTATTTTGTTATTAGAAACGACTTCAATTATTAAACATCACTCGAAAAGCGTGTTGTTAATTTAGCAACAGATCAATGTTTTGGCAACTGCTAAGTTGCTGATATTTCAAGTAAATTAAACACCGTTAAGATTGTCATACATTTACAATGTTAAAAACTGTTCAAAATGGACTAACAAAAATCTCCATACACTAAATACAATAGAATAATATTTTGTAATTGAAAAGAAAATTAGGAAAATACATGGTATGGTTCTAAAATTTCTTCACTAAATAATAGCATCGGTGACCATCTAGTTGGACTAGGGGCACAATTTGATGTGGTTTACTTTCAATTCAATTAAATCAGATTGTCTTTTGAAACTATATTGTAAAATTTGGCCCAACAAATTTGGAAAACTTTTTTTTTATGCTGCTGCTTTTAGTTTTCTGAAAGTTAAATCTGTACCAATTTTATCAGTTTCTATTCAGAGTCAGAATAAATTTCCTGAATTAATTTTTTAAAGTAGCTAACCTGATTTTTTTCTTAAGTTTTTATGCACAAAATGCTACGAGTCTAGAAATTCCGGGACGCTATAAAATGCTCTACTGATGAAAAATGCACTAGCTTTATTTTTGAATCCTTACTAATTTGCGTAAAGAGAGAATGGCAAAGCTACTGCTAGATAATTTGGGGGATATACTATTTATATGTTTTGACCAGTGTAGCGTTGTAGTTACTGTTATGCCAAGGAATATTTCATCGTCACTTATATTAATATTTTCACCATTAAGGGAAATATTAAGATGTGTGTCTAGGTGTTGTTCATGCTTGCGTAATTGCAGTAATAATATCCATTATTAAAATTCTAAGGACTTCCACATTTTTTTTTTATATTCTTGTGTAATGAAAAGTAAAGTTCATCGGAAATGAGATTTGTGCAAATTGTAATCGTAGTTGCTATCATAAATTCTTCAAAACATCCATACAATATGAACGGAAATTTTATCTTCGTACTTGTTGCTCCTCTGTTCCCTAAAAGGTGGGAAACTTTTTACCCTGGTAATATTGATTGAAATCTGATGAAGTTGATAAGTTTGTGAAAGCCAAACTGCAAATACATTTCAAATCACGCGATGCATTTTGCATTAAAAGGTTTAAAATAGATAATTTGAAAAAGTACGGGTGGGTTGCAACCGAGGGTCTCCTATTACATCTGATCACCTACAATATAAGGAAATTCACTCTTTTTCGTGTAAATGCGTATCGAAGCGGTCACCCATTCAAGTACCCATTGTGAATGTATATCTATGAAGATGATTAGTGGTAATTTGACACTGACTAAAGTAACATGTGACAAATGATAGAAACTATCTTGGCTTCAAACCTTAAACAACGAATGCAATGAAATTGACACAAAATTGTAGACAGACGATGTGCCAAACTCGTATCAAGCGAATAAAACTGAGGCCAGTGATAATTGCATATCCACGAACGGCACCTACATGCACGTTTTTCGCTCTATTGGGACTCATCAGTGTTTATCATTTTTGTTAAATAACATGATATTGTAAAATTGTCATTTGATGTCCGTGACGTTGTCTCATCTTTAAATTAAAACAAAATACTTCTGAATGTCCCCTGCATGGTTCTAGCGTTTAAAGCACTCAAAATAACACTAAAGTTCCAGGGGGAAACTTCTGTTCCATCAATTTTAGCGATATAATTGTTAGTGATTATTGATAGAACTCTTTGGGAGCTATGAGAACTATCAACAAATCCGTTGGTTACCGAAAAAATTTTCACCTTTATAGAACATCTAACATTCGTCTTATTTTCCAATATACGATTGTTCCGTTGACAGTTCTGATAACCTCCCAAATACTTCTATCAAATACGATCACCTCACTTGTAACAGTACCACGCAAAACATAAAAGTTCCCGCTTTGCAAAGTTGAAGGATAGAAATTTGTTCTTGATATTTCTCATAGTTCAATTGAAATTATTACCACTTGCAACAGTTACCTCGTACTGTTACAAGTGGTAATAATTTTAATTGAACTATGCAGGGGCTATCAGAATTGTCAACAGAATAATCAACTATTAAGAAAAATTTTGCCCCTATCAGACTTCATTTTCAATCCTTCAATTTCGCAAAGCGAGATCTTTTTGTTTTGAACCGTACTGTTACAAGTAGTAGAACATTCGGGGGTTATCAGAACTGTCATATATTGAAAAAGTTTTGTTCATCTTCTATGGGGAATTTTTTCGGTTACTTGTTGAGAATTCTCATAGCCACTCTAGAGGTTTATCAATAATCATTAACAACTATATTGCTAAACTTGATAGCATAAGTTAGACTGCTTTAAAGTTCCACGTAATGTGAAGGAAGTTGCCCGCCCCCACCGTAACTTGAAGTGTTTTTGAATGCTTTAAATGACAGAACTATTTCTGAAATCGGTAGAGAACTCTTATACAGGGGCATTAAGAACTCTACAATTTTTTTTTAATTTAAAGATGGGGGAGGCTACCTTAACAGACGAAAGTGACCGAAATTTTAAACGCGAAATTCTGCATGAAGCAAATTATCAAGTCGTTTTTGCTGTATTTAAAAATGAAACATGTATTCCAGTGCTCTTACAACTTGAATGCAGTCGCCGTGAAATATTTCGCATCACGTTCCCTAACGCGCGCTCCAAATTAATTATACTCGATTTGCAGCCTCCAAAAAAAAATCGAAAGAATTCTCGTAAAAAATTGTCTTACACAATCGCAAGTGTATGCAATCCGTGGGGTGTTAATTGAACTAGACTGAATTGGATTATTGTTTTTGAAAGGATCTGCAGACGACTTGGTTCGAGTGTTTCGAAGCGTAAAACTAATCGTTTCAATTACAGAAATCCTTACGCCCACTTGCTTTACTCGTTAGCGATTTGTTGCAAGGGTGCGTAATTGACTTACAGTTGGATATTAATGAAACGACTCTAAATTCTATTTATTTTGAAAATAAATGCGCCCATATACGCAACTGTTTAATTGTAAGGTGAAATTTATTACATACTGGTACCCGCCACTTCGCAGTAGTACAAATTTCACGTAGTTTTACTTAATGCGCCCTTAACTAAATCTAATCTAACGACACAACACGCTTCCAGTACCACAATTAAATCGAGAAAATTAATTAGAAACATCTTGTAAGGAGAGCTTATGAGATTTTAAATCTAAATTTCTTTTGTGCCGTTTAAATGACACGAATTTGTGTGTTATTTCAATGTTATTTAATAACATTACGAAAGTTTAAATTATTACAGTGTAGGCAGTTGTTCTTGAAAATTAAAGCACCTTTCTTTGCTTTGAATTATAACTGTCATCAATAATTCCAACCATTCGTGCTTTATTTAACGCGGGCTTAGTTTTATTTCTTACGGCTATTTATAAAACTTTTTTTTAACTTCGTCCTCGTTATTTACAGGTGGTGTACGTCTATAATAAAAAGGAAGCGTAGGTACTACGACTTTAAGCGTAAGTTAGTAAAACGTAAAATTTCAAAATTAACGGCGCCTTTTTTCCTTTAAGGGAGCTTTGACAACATTTTTTATATGAAGCCTTTTTAATGCAATTGCTGCAAGAAAGAAAACGAAAAGTTAATTTTAATTCATACATAACTTAATTGCATTGTATTTTATTTAATTTAAAATTGTTTTTTATTTGTTTAAAGTGCCCCATTGATTTTTATTATTGTTTCTGTTGACTTTGGTATCTCAGATATTCCATAATTTATTAAACAACAAAATTTTATTTGTGGGGCAAAATCGATTTATAAGTTAAAAGTCAACATATCTTATTATTATTATTATTATTATTTTGATTAATTATTTGAAACTTCATAAGGAGAATTGAATCAAATTCAGAATTGATACATTATTTTTTTTTAATAACCTTGATTAATAAGACACACGAATAATTGATTTGTTGAGAATTTGATTAATGAAAATGTATACTGACGAAATAATTAAAGATGATACTAAAAGTCGATAAATTACTTTATCAACGTATTAAACTAATCGGGTAATAAAAATAATAATGATTCAAAGATTGATTGATGCTTAGTATTTAGATAATTTTTTGGTAGACCAAATTAATTATTCTTTTTGTAATTGTTGCACATTCTTGTTTGACAGTTGTTAAAAATACAGTATTTTTAGTTGAGCGAACACTTATTTCCGTTTGTATTTGAAAAGAAAATGCGATCTAAATTTGCTCAGGAACACATAATATTGTTTCTCGTCTCGCATGCCGGAGAATGAATCATAGCAACCCAAAAAATGATCGAAATCTAAATTTTCCGCCCTTCGGCGTTTCTCAAAGCAGCAAATACTAACTTTCTACCCTTGAGACTATATTAGTAAAAACAAATTTTTAATTCAATTAGTGCTCGTCATGATCATTGGTGTTAAAAGTTAGTAACAATTTTTTGATCGTTAAGTATGTAACTTGAGTGCAATTATTGCTTATCTAAAGTTTTATCCAGATCCATTTAAATATCGGTAAACTTCGAGGTCAAAGTCATAAAATTAATTGGGATTGAAAGTCAAAGGCGAAGTAAATATAGAAATTGATACAGCCTTTAAAAAGTAGATTTTTTCAAAATTAGCTTTTACCATTCTTTTAGGTTCCTCAAAGGATACAATTTAGAAATATTTTCAATTGTACGTAGTGTTCATGAACTATCTGTGAACGTTGACATTTTAAATAGAAGCAAATATTTTAAACATTTAATTAGGTCTTCAGATATTTCACGTTTTTTAGGTTATTATTTGAAATAGCAAATTCAAACTTTATTTACACTTAGGGCGGTAACGACCCTATTTATAGTCCATGGTTTAAAAACATCTATTATTTTAGTATGAAAAACGTCAACCTTTGTAATTGAAAATCAAAATACAACACCCTATATATTTTTTCCAGATCTATGTAGATGGTCCGCGTACTACACGGACAGGCTGTATAATAATTGACGTACATAAACATTATACCAAAAGTTTCAGCAGACATTGTGTGAGACGAGTCACTGATTTATTCGCTTTACTTTGTAAGCAACCGCAGTGACATGGAAATCAACAGAATTTTATTTTGAGATCTCTCTGACATAATTTGGTTGATTTAATATGTTGGTTCAGTTCATTTAATTACAAAAAAAGTGCAGTATTAGTTTTTTCTTTTGAGCATTTGCTGTTTGATGACATTTTCTTATTTTATTGTTATACATTTTTAGTCCAATTTACTTCATTAGAACTGTACCTGTATTTTCTAGATAAAAAGGTATAAATAATCTCTTTCCATTTTCTACCTTTTATCTTTTTTAACTATTTTACGGATGATCTGCTACGCTAGGATCAAGGTGTTCACTCCTCTCAAATTTTAATTTTGCAGCAATGGATAAGTATTATTGTGTGACATGGATATTGTATGTGAAATAATAACATTCTGCAAGTACATCCTGCTGAACTTTCATTGTTTTATTTTTCTACTAAAGTCATGTTTGGTGAAGCGTTGAAGCATACGAACATGTCTTTAGTTATATAAGCTCCAATAGTTTCTAAGTTTGTTAGTATTCACCTGATGACAATTGCAGGTATTATAGCAATTGAAACTTTGTGTATATTCATTTCAAAAATCAAACAATGAAAGTTCAGCAGGCTATTATTATTTCACATTAAGCAACATTGTTTAATTAATTCAAACGAACATGGAAGTTGTAATGTAACAACCGTAACCCAAGCACTTACCAAACCAAAATGTATTTAGTACGTCACTAATCCCGAAGCGAACTTGGCCGATACAAAAATGTCAAAATTTCAGATGGGATCGAACACATTGAAAAATGTTCATCTCAAAAAAATAAGAGCTTCAAAAATTTGTTTTTTAAATGTCAGATGAAATCATATGGCGTCGTGTTGTATATTTTATCTAAAATCATTTTTATCTTATTTTAGACATTAGGGTCAACTGAGGTCATTGTAAACGGGTTTGACTGGTTTGTTTACATTTTCCCAAATGTCTGATTTTCTCAATACCAAAAATATTAAACCAAAACTGTATATGGAAAAACATTAGTTAATATGTTTATTAACGTGTTTTAAAGGATATGATTTCTTAAAAAAGAATTCTATTGTTTACATTAAACGATTTGTTTTTAACCCATAGCTTGATGTGCAAACGTACAAGGGAAAATGTGAACAAGGTGAGTATATAACGTCAAATAAGAATTCTAACAAAATTTAAGTGCCTGTTTACATTTACCCCAACTTTTATTGTATTTATCAATTAAAGGCTGTTTTTCTTCATTATTTAAGAGGAACTTTATTGTATATACATATATGTGTATACATACATTATGCTGAATAACTGAAAAAAAAAGAAAATAAGTATTCCATTTGAAAGGTACACAACCAAAAGTAGGAACTTCATCCTCTTAAACTTAAATTAACAAATTGTTTGAATAGTAACAAAACAGAAATAAATTTGTGAATTTCTGCAGATCACAAAACGAAATAGAGAACTAAGGGTAACCGACATTTTTTAGTTAGAAGGAAGTAGGTAAGGATCACTGTTCAATAACAGGTACTCTCTTAATAAATTGATAAAAAAATCCGCTCTCCTTTAATCTGAATCGTTGGAAAAGGAAGAAGTCCAATTACTTGCTCAAACTGATGCAACTCCTGCCTTTTTCGACCACAGCAAAATTTTGACTGGAATTGTCAATTGATTTTAAACCCATTACCTCCAACTCAGCGCGTTCTACAACATTTTCTATTACACCGACATATTTAAATGTCGTAGTACCTCGTTTGCCTCCTTTGAAGCTTACTAAAATGAAATTTCCATTGGTCAGTTCTGATAATTGGCACATCTTTGCATTTAATCATTTTTGCATTTAAGCTTATTCTTCATCTCATTTACTGATTTCTCCGTTTCACAAGTTTAAGCTTCTTAATGTCAATACATCGTCTACATTCTCATCAAGGGAGCTATCACTAGCATTTTCATGAAATTCTGTTTTACTCTCACTTGAGGAAGAGCTTACTTCACGTTTCTTTTTCTTTTCTTTTATTGGTTTTATTTCTTTTTTCTGTGATTTTACACCTTTCCTTTTTAAATTCTTTTTGTTCTGCTTCCTTTAGTCTTTGTAAGATATCTTTTGTGGTAAGTACTTCACCATATGTTCTTTGTTTCACCTGTTCTTGAATAGGACCATCAGCGCCATTTCCAGTAAATTCGTTTATGGGAAATTTCGAGCAGTTTGTAATCCTTTGCTTTCAATATTACTTCTGATTAGATCTTGCAGCTCATTTTTATCACAGGGATAACCATATTCTGCTCGAGCAATTAGGCATTTTCTATATTGTTCTCAACTTCTGCTGATAGGGCCGGTTTACGTCCACATCATAAAACTCTTGGGCTGCCTCTATATCTTTTAGCGGAAATTGCGATCACAGAAGAATTTGGCGCCGGCCTTAAATTTAAATATAAAAATAGTAACATTTACTTTACCCCAATTTACATTTACTCCAGTTGACCTACATAACACAGTATAAATATTTAAGTTTTGTAAAACTTTGCCCCTTCCTCCAATGAATAATTAATTCTTCAAATTTTGATAGGCAAGTTTATTTCAGGTCCAAAACATAATTATTAAATTGTATTACTCATATACACGGTAATATATCACCGAAGATCGAAAAAAAGTGGCAAATGATAAAATTGTTTAGAATGAGTTTTGCATAAAATTACCTTGAAATATATAGCTCATAGGGCAATTCAATTATTTTAAATGAAATACCGTATATATTGAAATTGATGGTACTGATTTCTCTCAAATTGTACCAACATTTGCAATGACATTCCAATTCGACGAATCCCAATAATATGCAGCTTTTTCAAATTGTACACTTTGTATTATTTTAGTGTAGGACGGCGCCTTCGACATAAATATCCTCTCTCGGGCTGCTATAGGTTTCATTTTAAGATACTTGAGTATCTTTTGCATGTCAAATAATAGCCATTAAGAATGATTACACTCAATTCCAGTACCATATATTTATCCACAAAATCAATGATTTGATATGATATATGTGAATATGGAACATATTGTTGCTTGAGCTTCTTAATTTATAGACAGATGTAACGGTTGTAGTTTACAAAATAACAAAAGAAGCGACGGCTCTAGCGGTACAACTTAGAAAGAAAACTAAAGGGAATTTGGCTCGATGTAGCGCACTAAATTAGTGGAGGATAAAAATATTTATAGTAGTTAGAGCAGCAGCGTCCGGTTTTGTCGGGGGGTTGCGTGAATTCCTGAAAAACTATAAAAAATTTGACTGCTGGTCTAACAAGGCGCCACCTGCTGGATAAAGAAAGAAATAAAACCGACCAACAGGAGATCAACAGGTTTTACTTAAAATCTAATATGCTAAATCGAACACAAACCAGAGAGAGAGACAAACAATACAGTATAACAAAAAAATCTTAAAATATTATGAGAATGTGACAGAAATAGAGAGACTGTGCGTTAGCAGCAGCCTCACTTACAATAAATAAGGCTTTTATTTAAGGTGTCGAATTTCAGGTAAGCTTTAGTTAACGCCTGAGATAGAATTATCATTCAAATTAAGAATTGGCTGCTATTAAGGCTCTGCGTACAATATCATTTACACACGGAGAGTTACACTAAATCTAACACAAAAAAAAAGGTAAGTACCTCCCGCAAACCCAAAAAGCTTTTTGTGTTCGCGACAACAAACTTCCGGTTGAGGAGAGCACACCGAATAAAAGTTACTTAAATATTAACTATCGAGCGGTTTTATGTCATATATACTCAAGCTTCATACGCATTATTATTATGAATAAGTGGTTTAAATACTAAAACTTAGCTGCAATCGTCGAGTGTAGTTCCGGGAATGAAGGTATTCTGCTAGCGACGGTATCGACAATTCGGGAAGTTAAATCGACTCGGGGATTCCTCTTAGGGATGGTGTGCGGAGAAGAACAGCAAACAAGTGACTGCCTCGCTGGGAGTATGCAACATAACCAACCTCTGTCGACGTGGTATTCACCGTTGGTCTGCGGCTTGATTAATGCGAAACCGTGGTGTTGTCTTTCATGTATAGGGAAGGTTCTTAATTAGCTACTCTAGCACCCTCGAGAGTTATCTCAGTATCGTACACAACGAGCACATAGTGCCGGACGCAACGTGCTAAAATTAAAAAAAATAGGAAAGAAACCCAAATACTCACGGTGAATGTAGCCAGATTAAACGTAAACGCCAATTTGTATTGGAAATTGTGAAACCCACATTAAATAGTTTTTGGTGAGAATTTCACTTCAGAGAAAATGCTAGAGTCACTCGCGTGCATCAAATGAGAAAGGAAACATGTCCGCGGTCCGTCTAGAAAATTTACAGTCTAATTTAATTTCCACCAATATAAACTTAGCAACATGCGCGCCAAATACGACTTGTATAAATTTGAATAATAAAGAACCAAAATATTTAATTGACATTAAGAAATGTGGCTTGGCTCGAAATATTTGCAATCGTTTTTTTTTGATTAATTTGAGAAACATCGATTCTTTATTAGTAGGAAGTGAAACCGGATTTTTGAATTTTATTCTCCCGGTCTTTTTTTTATTCGGATTATCAAACAAAAGCGTGATTTTATCACTCAGTTTCATAAATTTCCTCTTCGTTTGTATCGAACGAATTTCTATACTAATTAAATTGGTTTTGGATTACCGACGTCATCTATGTTAAAGTATCACATCCATTTTCGATGGAGTACTTTCTAAAGTTAGAATATCTTATCTGTTTTTTTGTTTTTAAAAAGTGCAGTTTCCAAGGTATATTGTAATATTAACTTCAGAATGAGTATATGAAGTAAGTGATCATAGGTACTCTAGATGGAATTTCATTCTAAAGGTCAAACAATAGCAAACCACTTGACATTGTAAAAACATTACGACTTTCAGAGAAAATTAATCTCGGTTTGACCCAAAAAATGCGTATCGTTGCGCCAAATCTAATCGCAAGAATAAATTTGCATTGGTTGTCCATGTTATTAGTTGTGTATGCGACATTTAATAGCGCCTTCACGTGAATCACCACAACATGTATTTATAAAGACTCGAATTTCCAAATACGTACAGTGGGATTGTCTATTTTTTTCAAAGTATTACGTTTCTCTTATTTTTTCACTTCCTTTCTAATTATACGCTTGGTGCGAACAACCATTCGTATGATATTTCATCTTATGCTAGCGCCAGTTACGCAATTTAAATACAATGCAAATTTCACCACAAAAATAATTGTGTTAATTAATTTAAAATTGAAAAGAAAAAGAAACCTTGCAGGTATTTGATTAAGAAAGATAAAGAATAGTTTATTATCCTCAAAAAACTAGCTTTAGTAATTTAACGTAATTAACAGAACAAATTTACTGTAGAGTATCTTATCTTCATAAAGATTTTTGGTGTCATCGCCGAATGGAAGTGCAATAAAATTTTATATTATATCTTATAGCGTTATTTTCAGGTTCTTATTTAACTTATCTATAGTTACGATGAAGTGCAACATGCAATACGCCATCCTGCAATTAAGATACGTTGATATTCTTGTTATTTAGTTACATTTTATGACTGATCATTTTAATTTTATTTAATAAAACTTTATGTACCTATACTGATTTTATAAAATAGTTTATTATTAATGCTCATAATAAAGTGTTGTAGATTATATGCTTTCTTAGTTGGAATTTTTCTAAGCTCGTGAGCTGATTTCGTAGATGGTCAAGTATTTCGTACCGCTTTGAAGTAAGCAGGACCAAAACTGCAGAATCCAAATTCACCTATTGCACTATTTAGTGCTTATTTTGTACTAATTTGTGCCACTGATAAAAATTTTGTACCTCGTGCCGCTTTGGAAAAAACGTGGCGTTGCTAGCTTCATATGAAGTCAGCAGGACTACAACAAAAAAAAGAAAAATTTAAAACAAGTACAGATACAGAATGAACATAATTTGTGATAATTAGTGCTATTCAAAAGAAACAGGAAAATTGATCCTGTATCTGAAAACTACTCCTCAATACTATTAGACATTAAAGTAAAGTACTTATTTTTCCAGAACAATCAATCGATACTATTCACAGCATACAAAACTGTGCTTTTAAATTATTTATTATTATTATTTTGTATCTCGTGCCCTTAACTGAAAAACTACCCGTAATCATTATACAACTCAAGAGAGAGTACCAATTTTACCACCAGAATCAATCAATACTGCTACATTCACAGCATAAAATTTGTGCTTTTAAATTATTTCTTATCCGATTTTGTACCTCGTGCCTTTATCTGAAAAACCACCCCTGATCATTATTCAACTCAAGAGTAAAAGTACCATTTTTACAAGTTTAATGTCCAAATATCCAAATTTTTGGTTGTCATATTTATGTCAAAAATAGGGTGTAGTATCTAAACTCCCTCGGACTATAGCTACTTACCTTAAAGTTATCGAAAAAGTTTAGCAGCAAAATTGTTCGCAATTATCGTCGCCATGTTCCTAAAATATTTTGGTCACCAGTGGCATGCCGTATTCCAGTGGCGTATCAATCTTATGGTTTTTAAACGGAACACCCTATATTTTATTGCAGATTTGGAAAGCACTCGAAGAGTACATACTTCTTTTGTTATGTAAAATGTTATACCTCTAACTGTAGCGGTTTCGCTGTTATAACCGCTTTTCCAACAAATTTGACACATTTGTGGGAACTTTTTTGACAGATACTAAATCGCGCCGGCGGGTAAATTTTGTATTGAAAAACATAATTTTACTCTGAAAGTTTTTCAGGAAATGTGTTTTTTCGTAGTACCAATGGAAACTTTAAACTTTCGGCATCCAACGCTGTAATTTTTTTAGGAGGGGGTGCAATTTGAAATTTTCGAAAAAAATGACAATTTGCGAATGCCAATCAAAAATTTTCTTTTTTTCATAAAGTACCCGAAAAAAAATACGTGAAGGTAGAACAGGCCTCCGCCTGGTCCTCAATACAAAACTCACTCATCGGCGCGATTTAGTTTCTGTCAAAAAATTCCCAAAAATAGTCAAATTTTTCAGAAAAGGGGTTATAACAGCGAAACCGCTAAAGTTAGGGGTATAACATGTTACATAAAAAAAGAAGTAATCTTCGAGTGCTTTCCATATCTGCAATAAAATATAGGGTGTTCCATTTTAAAAAAAACATAAGTTTGATACGCCACTGAAATACGGCACCCCAATGGTGATCAAAAATATTTTAGGAACATGGCGACGATAATTGCGAACAATTTTGCTCCTAAACTTTTTCGGTAACTTTTATGGTAAAGTAGCTATGGTCCGAGGGAGTTTAGGTGGTACACCCTGTATATATTTTCCCTTTTGTATTAACGCACCAAATTGTGCGGCAAAGTTCTCTCGCTCTACAGGAAACTTATATTCTACCTGTAATTTAATTTTTCGTCTTCTAAATACTGTGAAATTGTAAGTGAGCTGCATTTTATGGATTCTAAATAAGATTTAATGTTTTCTCGTCAATTTTGGTCTAGGCATACCTTGATATCTCTTGCTTAATAGTAATATTTACACTTAGTGTCATCACGGCGGTGTCATCAGCAAACGGGACCACTTCCTTTACACATTTGTGGATATCCGCTAAGACAATTCAAAAAATCCTTTCAGCTCTATTTTTCTAAGCCACTACGACTTTGTAGTAACTGGAAAGTTAGGAGTTATCTCCATGCGTTGTTATTCAGAGTATATCTAAATAACACGGACGAAGTTTAAGAGATGATTCTGTAACGAACATTAATGTGGGTATAAAGTTTTTGAAAAACCTCTTCCTCAAAAAGTTACACGCCTCCGAAGATTAAAAAAAAGTTATTCTTTTTTATTTTCCCTGTATATTAAGCTAAGAAGACGAAACTTGGTAAATGTTATTTGTCAATAAAACTACATATTTTGAAATTTTTTCAACCCTGAAGTATGCTTAGAAAGGATTGAAATAGTCTACCCCTCAGATATTTTTTCTTACTGTTTATGGATATAAAATTTACTTTTAAAAAAACATGGCCGAAAAGCCCAATTCATTTACTAACTTTCCTATATAGGTTTTTTGAAAACTGAAGCATTTACAAAAAAAATGTATTGCAAGCTCATATTAAATATCATTTTTTGAACAACAGCCAACCAAATTATGATTTTATTAAGCTAAGACTTTACAACTACAACAATAGTGAACAAATAAACAACAGCCTGTAGAATATCGACAATGCAATTATTATAAATGTTGAAAATGACCGCCTTCAGCTGAATACAAACATCTACTCTTCTCCTCATAAAAGTACGTATGGGATGAAATATTCCTGGAGAATTTCTTATCACTTAACACCCTGCTAGAATACGGGGGTGCCGATCATCGATATTTTCAACTGGGTTTGTGTATACCAAAGATTTCAGATATCCCCTATATGCAAAAATCCAAACGATTAAGGTCAGGGGAGAAGGCTGGCTAGTTTACAAGTCTTTTCGATTTTCATGCACCTCATCAATGCAAGTTCTTGCAAGTATACTAAAATGGGCTAGTGCATCTTCGTTCATAAACCATGTTGCCTAATTTGAATGGAAACCTCTTAAAGCAGAATAGGTAATTCTTCAAGGAAGTGTCACCATTTAATCGTAGCGGAAGAAAATGGGGACCAGTTAAATGATTGTCAATAATTTCGATGATTTCTTTAAAAAATGCCATGAGTATTTTCGTCAGCCCAAAGGTGATTTTAGTACAGTCTTGCACCTTAATTTTCATCACAGAATCAACCCTTAAAATTTTTGGTGTTTTTTAGATATAGAAGGTGGGCCATTGAAACCGAACCTGCTGAAGAAAAATTTCTCCAAAAAATCCTGAGACAGGTCAAATTTGTTTGTGAGGGGAGACACTTTTGACGAAAAATTGGACCTCGATCGTCACCCCTTAAGCGGGTGTCATCCCAATTTCTTTCAAATAGGAATAAGGTCAACTGATACCTCGTTGAAAAGGGATTTCGATTTTCTATACAGTGGTTTTTTTATTCTTCAAATTCGGTCCACCCGTTGCAAAGATATGGAGTCTTGAAGTATCATTTACAAATGTCCCGAAAATGATTTGACTTCGACGTAAACAACGTTTATTCGAAGATAAGAACTTTGTTAGAGTCTTGCGTGGCTGATAAAAAGTAATTTAGAATGCAGCATTCACGAAAAACATCAATACTTTTGCCCGTTGCCTGGGGAAACAATGATTGTCAGAGAATGGCATGAAAAGTCACATTTTATCATTTGTCTTCAGAGATAAAATGTCATTTGCTTTTTTGCCTATGAACTGAAGTAGATAGGCCGACGAAGAATTCGGTTGTGATTTTTGCTTTTCATTGTAATGGATTTCTACTAATAATCAGTCAGTATGGTGTATTCAATTACCGAAAGAGTTGAAATTGTGAACTTTTTTTAAGAATCATGAAAACGAAGAAACTGCACGTTTATTCAATGACCTGCATCCCGATAGGTATGTTCACCATAAGTACGTGCTGGAGTTGCACGCAAATTCCAAGAAACAGGATCAGTGGGTAATGCAAAACGAAATCCTCAACGTGAATTTCCTGTGATGAATGAAACCGCAAGCCTGGAAGTAATAGGCCAAGTTAGTGCAGATCCAGCGTTGAGTACACGAAAATTAGCTGGGATTACAAATTTAAAGAGAACGACAATACGACGAATTCTGAAGAAATTCAAGTTCCATCCATATAAAATCAAGCTAGTTCACGAATTGAACGAGGACGATCATGATCGGCGCTTGGAATTTTGCGAAAATATGTCCCAAAGAATTATTGACAACAGGCAATTTCTTTTCAACATTTGCTTTTCTGATGAAAGCTCTTTCTTCCTAAATGGCACTGTTAACCGTCATAATTACCGCTTCTGGTAAGATGAGAACCCTTATGTGTTCCATGAAGTTCATACTCAAACTCCACAAAAAGTCAATGTTTGGGCGGGTATTTTTGGTGATCAGATCATTGGACCAATATTCAATTTGACAGGCGAACGATACTTGCGAATATTGGTATACCCTAGACTAATTGACATTGTTGAGAACGATGAGAGATACTCGGAAGCAGATTTGGTTTTTCAGCAAGATGGTGCTCCACCTCATTATGCACCTGCTGTTAGGGAGTTTTTGAATGCAAACTTCCTCGGTCAATGGATAGGTCGAAGAGGTCCCGTAGAATAGCCAGCCAGATCTCCAGACGTCTCCCCTTAGGACTTCTTCTCGTGGGGGCATATAAAATCAAAAGTTGATGCTACTGAGTGCGGTTCGTTGGAAGAGTTACGTCAGCGCATTACTCTTGTATGCAGGGAAATAACTCCTGAGATGCTTGGCAACGTTAGGCAGAAATTTGAGCAAAATTTATTCAATTGTATGGAAGTTGGTGGTACTCAATTTGAACATTTACTGGATTAAAGTTTAATTTTTTGTATTTTGGTTTGATAATTTTGCATTCCTCGAAATACATTGGTGACATTTGAAACTCCATATCTTCGCAACGGGTTGACCGAATTTAAAAATAAAAAACCACTGTATAGAATATCAAAAGCCCTTTTCAACGAGGTATTACTTGACTACTATTCCTATTTGAAAAATTTGGGAGATGACACCCCCGCTTAGGGGTGATGATCGGGGTCCAATTTTTTGTCAAAAGTGTCTCCCTCACAAACAAATTTGACCTGTCTCAGGATTTTTGAAGAAATTTTTCTTTCAGCAGTTATGCCTCCTGGCTCATTTTCAATGGCCCACCCTGTATAATATAACTCTGTATAATAGTACGTTCATCACTTCCGTCTGAGGTTCACTCTTTTATCGACTAAACTGATTCCGCTGCCATTTCTTTGCTGTGGCCTTCCAATTTGTTTTATTATTAGTTCGATCAATTTGTCAAATCTATTTCACTTATATGTTTAGGTCTACGTATTCTTTTCATATTTGGTTTTCAACATTCTAGAAAATTATTTTCTTTAACGTTCATTGAATAGAAATTAGGTTTTTTATAAGTTCAGATTACTAATTCTGGGTTCCATCATTCATTCTAAGTGTGTAGCAATGACTTGCGTTTTCTCTTTGTTGTCGAGTTTTAGGGTACTGATAACATATGAACACAATACAAATACAACATAATATTTGCATTTGTGAAATATTGAAAGATGGAGGCTGTGACTCACTGGTGATATTTTCTCCTCTTCAAAATTTTTGTTTTTAAATTTTAATTCTGACACCAGCGGGTTCCATTGTTATCTCTATTATCATTCTATTACTCGTATTTTGGGGGTAACATGTTAAATAGGTAGGTTAGATTAATATTTTGAGCCCAGATTTTTTAAGTATGAGAAAGTAACAAACCCCAACTCTCTTTAAAGTTACCAATCAATCAAGCTTTTAAATTCTTCGGTCGTTTTGATTGCTTCCTCTATTCCAAAATGGCTTCTCTTTGTCTTGATATCCTTCAAACATAACATATCTGGGCATTGTCGAAATTTTCTTTACATCCACACGTATCAGAAGTCAAGGAGCATATTTTTTAGATCTTGATCATTATTAATTTGCCAATTTAAAAAAATATATTGTTTTATGCTTTATTAAAGACTTTTAGAAAGTATGTTTCGAAAATTTTATTGTTGTCTTCTCACCCGATGTTCTTTCGAGAACATTTTAATAATTTTAAATCATTCATACTCAAAAACGCATATTTAAATATATAATTCACACATGTAACAGAAAAATCCGTAAATCCTTCTTGGAAATTACGTAAGCGCATCTTGCTGAAACGTGATCGCGTCACTCTGAATGATTGGTGTTCGATAATATACCGTCTTTGATTTGAAACCTAAATGTGACATATTCTTTATCACAAAACACATTTTTTAAAACCGAAAATCACGTTTTGATGACATCTCCATACTTTTTTTACTAAGCATAGATACATGTATACGTATACGAACAGTTTATTCATCTTTGTTCTGTGTTAATAGACACTTACTGTATTATTTTTAAATCCTAACCCAAAAAATTTGAACGCATTTGCATTATTTACTTTTGCAGAACTTAATATTCTCGGAATAGTCTTCTTGTAAGATTATAATAAACATCGTTTGTCATATAGCACCGTTTTTATTCAAGAATTTTAAGACGAAAGCGTGCTCAAAAATGATTTAAAGCAGTATACTCTTATTGTAACTTTAAAGAAAAAATTACAACTTTTCCTCTAACATTAAGGTGAATTTCCATACATTAATAAGGGTGGGTGCATAAAATTATCTTTTGTGTGCGATTACCCGAAAGCAAAAGAAAACTCATAAATTATGCTAATAAGAAATCGCGTATAATTTCACAAAAAAAAGAAATCGCCCATTTACTCTTTTATTTTATGCAATCCCTTTTTTATGTCGTAATTTTAATAACTAATGTTTGTATTTCTCTTCTTTTTCAGGTAAGTGATTACTGGCGTCGGCGGCATCGCGTGCAACCTAACTTTTAGGACGTCTCATTCATCAACCCTTATCACAGGTTTATCTTTATACAAAATAATAAACAGCTCTACAGTTATGCGCTAAGAGTTTTTAGTTTCGTAGGGCGTGTGTGTTTTGTTTTTGAAAAGGAAAAATATTTTTATATCGTGTTCTAAATTGTATAATCCTGTTAAACATACCCTATTTTAGATATGAATATTCCGTGACTCTTTTGATAGAGATATTGTTGCTGTTTATTACTTGCTCTTTCGTTATGGTATGTGCAGAAATTGTGATAAAACTGAAATAAATTACCATATCCGACTTTTAATTAAATGTTGAATGAATAGATCGTTATTTTTAATTTCTCGACAGTTTGCTTTTTTAGTAAACATGAATGTTTTTAGCATTTCCATAATAATAGATTTTCAGTTTTCACCAATAAAAATGGAATTTATTCAGTTCTCAAAGAAATAAGGTTCTTTAATTGAACGCTTTCACTTTAATTAAACAAATGTTTTTCAACCAAACGTTTTTGGGTTATACTATTAGCATTGATTATAAAATTTTATAATCAATGCTATTAGTCACTCACAATCATTGCGGATTCTTAATTTTCTGACAATAAACCTTCATTATAAATAAACCCTGGTGTTTCCTTTCAAGTAGATGCGGGTTAATTTTAAAAGGAATCGGTTTGTAAAGTTTTAATCTTAATCCGTTTTCGTTTTCAAACTTATTACATGTTTGTGTGATTCAGTGATGGTTATTCTAAGATGGGAGTAATTTAATTTTTAGGTCTCATTCTTCAGTAGAACAAATTAAAGTTTGGTTTCTTGTGCTCTTGGTGTTTGAAAAATCTTCCCAGTACTTCAATTGTTATGCATCTACTATTGAATCGAACAACTGTTCAAATAGATAACTGGGCTAGCAGGTCGTGAAAATGAATATTTTTACAGTATACACAAAGTACAACAAAATAACGCATGGTGGCGTGGAACTCTGCATTAAAACGTGATATAAATATAACCTAAAAGTTGACAGAATCGAATGTTTTGTATCACGGATAGTTTGTTAAAAAATTACCAAAAAGTCAAAGAACATTCCAAGACCTACCAAGCCCAATTTTTATTTAAACACTCATTTTGTTTAATAGTCACTTTCTGAATGGTGAGTATCAACAACAACAACGGTATGGTCACGAAATTTCACTACGCCGTAAACTTAGTTCACATTTAGATTTTTTTAAATAATGGTGGTTGTATTCTTTTACTAAATGTGAACTTATTCCTTTTTTTCACTTTTATAATGAGTCGGGTTTTGAAGCAGGCTCCCTTTACGTTACTTTGTGTTACTGTTTATACTATCGCTATTAATGTAATAAGAAGATTCTTCCATGGTTGTTGGTTTGACAATTTGGCACGTTTTCTCATATAACCTTTATTTATTGTTGATTTCACTGGTGAAAAAGAATTACTTTCATCCAATAATTTCTTTACCTTATTATGTTGTTATAATATTGTGAAGCTTTAGGTTTTTCGTGGATATGACAGAAGAAATTTACTGCAATCTATCTTCTTTTCTGGACCAAAGTCAACATTTCCTATCGGCATTCTTCAGTAAAACTTGCTCAACCTCTTTATGAACTTCAATTTCTTCAGCAAAGTAATAAACTTCTGTTCCTCGAGAAAGAAAGTTCTGGCAGGACTATTGTAGTGACCAAGTCTTCTTGGTCACAGGTGGTAGAAACTGCTTCTTTTAATGGTTTTATGGAATTAGGTTCGCGTAAACTGTACATTTTTCCCACGAAAATACAACATTGAAACTGTTGAACTCACTTTTGTGCTTCTAATATAGAGAACTGCAACATCTTTTACTTCCTGGCTTGCACTCTAAAAGAAATCATAAATAGTGTTAATTATAACTTGTATTTTTCACTCCACAAACACACAATAACCCCTTTGCCATGTGAGATAGCAAAATAGTTGCAGTTACCAGTGTCCACAGGCAAGGGACTACATTTTCAATTGGAGTTCATTGATCATGGGGGCCTTTTAAATAAACATTATTAAACTTTATTGAACAAAACAAAAAAAGTTAGGTACAAAGTTTAAATTTTTGTACACTTTACTTTTGCAATGGTATCCCTCAATATTTCGGATATCACAATGAACGTCAGATCAAAACGCATGCACAGTTTTTGTAATACAGTTCGAGTTGATGAGCCTGGATGCTCGCCTAGTTAAATATTATCATTTTTCACAATATATAATAGTCCGGGAGCCAGCGACCTTTTTGTTCAATGATTTCTTCTCGGCTGATAATTTGCGAAATGATTAAGATAGTTGTGTCTTGAAGCCTGGAGAACTTCAGCTGCCGCACTGTCGGTGAGTTCAGCGGTGGTAGCCTCCACGCACGTAAAAATAAAATATTGTTTTAATTATATATTTTAAGTTAAAAATTAGTTTTGTTGCAATAGAAGGATTATCAGCTGGCATAAAAAGTGTGGCGTGAAAAGGTAATAAATGCGCGGTTCGCCTACTTAAATGCATCAGCTGACGGATTTTTTCCTGATTATATCAGCAGAATGTTCTTATTTTATTAAACAGACTAAAGAAGTTTGACAGACTGACTTCAATTGTTTTTGCGAAGCTTTCGGAAAGTCCGTTCACCTCTTCAGATGCATTAAAGTAGGCGAACACACGCCACACTTTTCCTATGTCAGCTGATAATCTTTCCTTGACATACAGCTAGCTGAGGTTTTTTTTTATTTAAAGTATAAATGGAACTATTATCTGTCAAATTTTCAACAGAAAGGAAGTCACTGAAAATTTGTTTTTTATTTACATGTCTATCTATCATTTAATGAATTTCAACCGAAAAAATATAATTAAAACAATATTTTATTTTTACGTGCGTGGGAAGCTACCATCGCTCAATCCATCGACAGTGCGGCAGCTGAAGTTCTCTAGGCTTACAACTATCTTAATCATTTCATGAATTTTCAGTTGAGAGGATTTGTCGTGGGCTCCCGTACTATAAGGGTTACACTGGAAGGTTCAGTAGGAAGGAAATAGGGACATATCTACAAGAACAAAGTTCTAAGTACTAAATGACAATCCAATTGTATACAAGGTTACATTTAAAATTTTGAAAAGGTGATGATTTTTATATTACGAATTGCCCTGTATTGAAAATGAAAAAATTATTTTTCCTTTAATTGGTCATAATTTTTGAAACACACTGGATAACCTGTTATAATGTATTCTGCTAAGCAGTAGTTGTATATTTACTACTATATAGGATTGTCTATATCCTTAATAGTGGTAACTATATTTAGAATGTGACACCGAAAGTTGTTTACAAAGTAGCAACATTTTGTTGGAGTATCTTAAGTGAAGGTTCTGACACTGTCCACATTTTGCTGAGTTCGCGCCGTACGAGGACGACTAGTCGATTTATTCTTTATAACTGATTATGATGCACGAAACGATTTCACCCAACGAAGTATCGTGTTGCGATCAGAAATCGAACCATTACTCTCCCCTTAAACTATTTACGAAAGCTTCGTTGAACAGTAATGACAGATTCATTCGATTCTTCAACAGCAAATACCCGTTGTTGTACGGTACCCTGCCATCCAGTTGGCGGTAACCTACATAATGGCGTCGCTCGGTGGTCACTGACAGCTCGCCTCTACTGATATTATGCTACTCAAATCCATGCATTCTCTTTGCGCTATCCTGCATAACAATAACATCAATAGTAAGAATCATGGGAACCGTACGTTGTAACGGTTGTAGTTCACAAATAATAATAAAAGAAAGCGACGGCTCTAGCGATACAACCTAGAGAGAAGAACAATACTATTTGGCTCGAAGTAGCGCACTAAATTCGTGGAGGATCCAGTATTTGTAGTAGTTAGCACAGCAGTGTCCGGCTTAGTCGGTGAGTTGGGGAGGTCCTTGAGGAACTGTAAAGAAATAGACTGCTGCCTAACGAGGCGCCACCTGCTGGGTAATAGAAAGAAATAAAACCGACCAACAGGAATTCAATAGGTTTTACTAAAGGTCTAATACGCTAAAACGAACACAAATCAGAGAGACAAATAGACAATTAAATGTAGCAAATAAAACTTACAGTACTAGGAGAATATGTGAGAAGTAAGAGAGACTGTCGCATAAGATTTACGGGCGTTAGCAACAACAATTTAATTAAAGCTCGCAATCAATGTGTCGAAATTCAGTTAAGCTTTTGTTTGTTACACCCCAAATTAAAGTTAGCGTTCCAATTGAGGATTGGTTACTAAGGAAACTCGACGTACACACGTCACTTACACACGGTGACTTAAAACTAACTTAAACTCGGAATAGCACGGTAAGTAGCTCCCGCCAACCCAAAAGGCCTTTTGTTTTAGCTTCACCCACTTTATCTAAAGCGCCCAAGCTCTTATGGAGCTAGTTAAAAACAAAACCGAACGTCGGTGGTGGAGTCTACCCCGAATAAAAATTTACTTATATGCTAGGGATTCAAACCGTTTAATGTCACATGTACGTGAGCTTCATACGCATGAATAGTGAATAGGTTTCTTAAACAGTAAACTTAGCTGTATTCTGTAGTATGCAGTTCCGAGAAGGAAGGTTCTTGCTAGCGACAGTATTTGACAGCTTCAGAAGATAGGTAGCCCCAGGATTTCCCTTAGGAGAAATATACGACGAAGAACGGAAGGCAGATATGTTCCCTCGAAGCAGCAAGTATGCAGCGTGAACGACCCCTCAGCCTGTTGAGTTCATCGGCCGTTGGCAGCTTAAATGTAGGCGAAACCGTGGTAGTCGTCAAGTTATATAGCGAAGGATTCTTAAATAGCCATTCCAGCACCCCCAGGAATTATCCAGATTGTAATACACGAGTAGAGTATGAGGTCAAGACACGTGCTAAAGCATACGTCGCACACATTAATAATTCACGTGTAAAATGTTAGCTTCACCAAACACGCCAATCACCCAGTAGAAGGAAGTAGCAAAATGTCTGCTCGTAATCTTAGAAACTTTTTGTGAATTAATCAATCCACCAATGACAACAATCGCAACATGCACAGTAAATTTAATTTTCGTTACGCACGACGTTTCTAAGAAGGCTCTGACGTACGTTTTATTTTGTAAATAAACCCGTAACAAAGTTAAAGTAATATGCTGATGTATTATTTTAATAATATCAGTAGTATTTTTATTTCCGACAACACCGTTTTGTGGATTATACTGGAGTTACTATACAGGTGATTTATTTGCCATAGTTTAAGGTTGCCATGTCACCTATACTTAATCGTAACCGTGATATTTTATTTTCATTTTACTCCACATCTTATTATAAGTAAGATAAATTGTTTTTCAATTTTGGAATATCAACAAAAGTTATAAAGATAAACTACTTTATTATTAAATTATCCAACTTTACTGTGCTTTCGTACGAAAAAACAAGTGGTTGGTTTAGTAACACTTTTCTGTTATTGAGCCGACGTTTCAACCATATGCGCGGTTTTCTTCAAAGCTTCTATTTTATTAACATATTTTTATTAATACAGTTCTAAGTAAAATGGCACAAGAAATTGTATAATTTAATAATAAAAGACTATAAGAAACTATATTTTTCGTAAATTGATTTTCCTCTTTCTCTAGCAAAATTGCAGTCTTAAAACGTTTAAAAAGCACGCGCCTTGAACAACCAGGTACCTTGTCTCAAGGATTGTACGTTGTTAAAACAGTTAGGTATATCTATCGTATCAGTTTTTTCACTATTAAAATTCTGTAAGTTGCGATACACTTCCATACGTTCTGAGACGTTTATTTTATTTTCGACCAAAACACTTTCGATTGGCGACGTGGAATTTTGTAGTAGAAACTCTTGTTCAAAAAATATGGTTTGACTGAATTTAGGCGGATGGAGAATGTCACAACTTTTTAAGCTTATTATTCTTTTTTTTTGTTTTGTGTTTTAAAGTATTATTCCAGAAACAAGATAAGCTTTGGTATAATCATGAATGTTCATGTTTGTAGCCAGAAAAATCACCATCCCCAATCAGATTTCTGTATTGGCCTGGCCTGAGGTTGTGTTAAAAAGATTGTCTTTTTATGTACCTACTACTTTGTTTGCCTTAAACCTACTCAGCGGCAAATCAGAACAGAACGTTTGAATGTAAAGATTGTACTATTTTCTCCTCTGAACACTTCCAATGTACCGCTTCAAAATTAATGCAACCTCAAAATAGTACACAACAGTAAAATTTTTTACCTACTTGTTTTGGACTTGACATTGTTGGCAGTGTAAAAACCATCATCTCCCTTCTTCTCTAAAGAGACAGTGTTACACATGCAATGCGAACCTCAAGGGCCAGGTTCAAACCCTGTTAGTGAACGTAAATATTTTTAAGTTCATTTTTCGAAAATACAAATTAAGTTATTTTTTAGTGCGTTGTGTTTGGCCAAATATTTTGTAGGAAAAATATTGCGTTGGTTTCGTTTGGTAAAATAACAACGTATTTCGCTTTAGTGTTGCAAAAAAAGTTAGTTAATGATTGATGATCCCGTTGAAATCAACAAAACTTTCTTTTCGTCGATTTCACACAGAAAGTTTTTGTGTAAATTTTATTACCATCAACATAACAGTCATTTTACGATTATAGCATATGTGTTTCACAAGAATGTTTGTAATCATTATTATTAATAAAATTAGATTTCTACCACAGTTCTCTAATGACTTTTTGCAAAGTACATAAACATTAACATTATCTCGATTTGTATATGTTTCGAACATTAACTTTATAATCGTTTTTAATTAAGAATATTTATAACTCCTGCATCTGTTACTTTTCATTTTTATTTACATATAAATTTATGTGGCTTTGCCCTTCTTGCCATAAACAAATGTTATAATTAAATGCAGTTTTGTATAAACACTTCTTTAATTTTCTTTCTCAGAAGAATCAAAATTTGATTTATTTTCTTATGCGAACGGAAATGACTCAATTTTTTTTTTTAAATATTTATTCAATTATAGGATTGTCTGTCGTTTTTTTTTTTTTGTATTACAAAACGGTTTGTGTATAAATATACAATGCGAAAAAAGCGAAACTATTTTTTTGTTTAAGCAAATGTTACTAACTTTGGAAATTGATTTATAAAAAAAAGCGTAATTGTATTCCTGCCCTCTTTGCGATTTATATAGTTTTAAAATAAACGTAAATGCAACATGTTGGATTAAATGAAAAAAGAAGTGTAAAAGTATTAGATTGTAATATATTTTACTTTTACCAATATATCCGCCTTTGGCACGTATGAACTGCTTCGTAAGCTCAGATTTGTGTGTAGTAACTTTTTAACGCATTGTCAAATAAATCTATCCTATTTCGGTTGCCTACAACCCTCATTTCGTAACGCTTCTTTTTGTTTTCCAAAAGAGTGCCTTTTTTCTTCGTCTGCATCTTCTTTCTTAACTAATAGTGTTTTTATGTTTGAAATGGGTTGCCTGGCTTCGCTATCCACGATTTTGGTCGTAAAAAGTAAAAAGCATATAAAAAAAGATATAAAAAAAAGTCAAGGGATTATAAGGGATCACTTTAATATAATACCAAAACTCACTCATTTAATTTAACTCCTTTCCTTCAAAGAATCAAATAATGTGGTTATTAGACGATAATAAAAAAAAGTTTTATCCGGATTTTGATCGGAAGTCATTGAAAATAAACACGGGATCGGAAGTACCGTCGTCCGAGTCGTTATACCCGGCAAATTAACCGCCGGCCAATGCCGCGTTCAACGGCACTTCGATTTCATAAGAGATAACGCCGCGTTATATTGGGCGAGCGGACGTCATTCAACAAAGTTAAATAGGGTACTGCAAACTGGCACTTGAAGATCCGGCACGGCCGGGCAGCGGGGGGCCGATCGGTCCGGATACCGTTTCCCGCCATCAAACAGCGAGTTTTAACCCGTTCTTTCGCCGGGCCGCCGACCGGCGCCGATCGGTCCATTATGAGGCGTCCTGCATCGCTGTGCTGTGATTTTGTATGTTCTTAGTTAGCTTCTATAGTGTTCCACACACTTAAATTTAATATTATTGACATATTAATACTAGGGTGGGTAAGGTTTGAAGATCTTTAGGTTTTAGTGGTTTTCCTAAACCTTGAAGCAAATGTTTTGCCAAGACGAACCAATCCACAATTACCGGTTTCGTCACCACACTATACAGGTTTATACTGATGCTTCTGGGGCACCATACATAACACTTGCATCGAGCATACAATGATTTAAAAATGTAACATACGAATAAATAAATATATAATCAAAAAAGTTTGATCAAGTATCTTTTTATTTGTGGCAATATTTTCAAAATTAATTCTATCAAAACAGTTTCAATGACAAAAATTGTTATAAATTATATTATCTACAACTTCTGTTTGAACTATTTATTTTATGTTTTTAGATAATGAAGCGATCTTTTTTCTTTAAAAATAATATTTACACCCAAAAATTATGAATCGACATTTCTTTCTATACTGCGTTTGAGCTAAAAAAACGTTATACTATTAAGGATTTAAACTTTGTGTCACACCTCGGAAGAATGAGAGGTCTGAAATCCTGTTTTGGGCCACATTGACGCATCTCGCACTCAAAAGTATCTTATTAAAATAATTTTTTTTTATTATTTGCTTTGAACTAAGACTTATTTCATTTTTTTCTTTTCTACTTCTTCTTTCTTCTTTTTTTGATTTTATATTTTTTCCCCATTAATTTTTTCTCTGGATGTTTGTACATCAAAGACTTCGTCTTCATGTAATATAGATTCATTAATTGTAAAAAATTATGGCGGGCATTCAAATATATATGTATATATGTATGGATAAAATACTAAAAATTACTGAAAATATGTAATGGACAACACGCTGAACATTGCTAAAAAATGGTGTAAAAAACATACTGCCAAGAATGTTTAAAAACATCTTGATAATAGAATGCATAACTTATGTTAATGCTCTTTTTATGTGTCTGTGGTTTCAACGAACTTGCGGTTTCTGAAGAAAAGGTAAAAAAATATTTAGCTAAACAACAATCTCAACAAAAGATCAATCAGAAAAAGCGACACAACCTAAAATAAGTAGAGTAGATGAAACATCCGGATTAATTACCTAGAACGGGCTAAATATGAAGCATGGAATTTAACGATTCGGGAACCACGAACATCAAAACAGAAATGAAACCGGGCAGGGGTCGACAAAAGGTAGAAACGAAAACACAACCAATTCTAACTGGTACAAACAACCGAAGAAACCGACAGAAATCTCATTTCGACCGCAATGATGCTCAAAAATTGCCGTCACGAATATTAAAACGAATAGGATAAACTGCTTTGTTACAAATTATTAACGACTTATTTAAAAATGTTGTTGTCTGCTTTCTTCCAGTTTTTTGAAAAACGGAAGTGTTGCATTTGGGAGAAAAGATTAAATCAATAGCAGTAGTTACGATCATGCTCTTCTTCTTTGACAAATAAAATAAACTCCATTATATTTTAATTTATATCTTTATATTATTTTTCGTGGTTTCGCCGATATGTAATTCGTTTAAAAAAAGATTGTGGGGCGGCATTCATAGATTGAGGTTAGCGTGAGCTTTAACGAATTTTCGGGGTTGCACCAATTGGAAAATCGTCCCGAATCTTAATCAAGATCGACTAATAGCAGAACAGTTAATGTTACATAAGCACCAGATCGGCGACTTAAAACACGTTGAGTTTGACATCCATAGAGGTGGCACAAAGAGAGTCGCTGAATAACGTCTTGATGAAACATTATAATGAACTCAATGGTGGTTATTTAAAGATCCGCATGCAACAACCGTCGTGTATCGCGGAAGTAATCGCCATTGTCAAGAGGTTTGTCATATTCATTCCTGGCGTTGGTAACTGGGCAGAATAAAAAATCAATCAATGAATAGAAAATAATAAATACAGAGTCAGTTGACTGAGTCTGTTTGAATGAACCAAAAACTCAAATAGATCCTTTTGGCGAATTAAACAAACGATCACACAAAATCACTCCATCAATCAGAAGTTTATTACTTCAGGTCATATAATGTTATTCTGTATGAAAAAATATTTTGATATATCAACATTGGTATAATCATCGGTTCATCATTTGTCCGCACCGGTACCTCATCCGGGGCGTCCGCCTAATATTTCTATAATAAATTACAACCGGGGAATGCCGTCATTCCGGATGTGGGGCGACAGAATCGGCAGAGATCATCGAACCGGCCGTTTGGGCGTGGGGTACGAGCGAATACGGCGATATGGATTGGGGTGGGGTGGGCAAAAAAAACACCGAAACAGTCAAAACGCATCGGTTTATCGCCGCATTTTTTATCGATAAAACCTACTGTTGCTTCATTTAACCGGTGAGTTAAAACAACGGATACGGAAGAGGTCAGCGGTTCGCGAAATAAACGCCACGCGGTCGATCGGCATCGGCGCGCGGTTTTTAGAACAACGGCCGCGCAAAAATACGTATCAACAATTCATATTCGCCTACAACGTCCGTAGATAGTCATATTCATTGGAATCTTTGAAAAATCCAGATAACAGAATGCAAAAAATCCTAAGATATCGTTAAAAACAATAGCAAACCAAGATAATTATTCGATTTGAAAGAAAACCGATGGCAACATAACATCAATATCCGGGGTTTGAACGATAATGCGTATTATCGTTCATCGGGTCGTTACGTTTGAATGGTTTAGCTTTCGGGGGCGGCAGCTTGACGGGCCCGGGGCAGAAGTTCAAGAATTCACTCATCCACCGATTTGAAAGATAATCGGGGGTTTGAGATACGATGTTAATGAAACGGGTCATCTGGTGAAACGATGGGTGAAGAATAGTCATCAAAGTTGTAATACATTGAAATATCAGTTATCAATTGCCATCGGCATACATACATCCCACAACATTTATCCTTCGGTATTATGGCGCTTTTCTTCAACCGCTGATCGATTTCCGAATCAGCGCATGACGATTCGCGAAATCCAAAACGCCAAAAAACCGCTGAACGCAATTTTTATTAACAATTCGTGTTATCAATTTTTCTTATCACGACAATATAGTATATGTTGCATATCAGCAACGATGGTTTTTGAATCTGAAGAACATTATTTTTCATATTGGCAAATTTTGAGAAAACTTACTACAGTCCGCAAACTGAGTAAATAAAACTGGACGTAATGACAGGCAATATTTTGGTCAAATTATTTTTGTTAAACTAGTTTTCTGACACTGACTTTCATTATTATGTCAAAACGATCATTAAAAAATGAGTGACGTTTGTTTTTTGCGTGATGCAACGGAATCGGGTGATTTTCAACGCTCTGAAAATATTCACAAAAATAGCGCGATCGAACTTTCCTGAACAACAATGCCAGAAACGCGAAAATGTTATGATAAATATAAAATTGAGGGAGTCATCAAAATGAATAACGCAGACGGTAAAACCGGTTCATAAAGCAGAGAGAACGCCAGAAGATGTCATAATCAAAAGTAAAAGAATGAAAAGCCGCAAAACCGTCGATTGAAATCTATAAGAGACATTGTTGATGAAAACATAACGCGCGACCATCATTTATTTCGAATATATCAGCCTTCAAAACGCGTGTTCCTGATTTAACAAAATGCGAATTTTCAAACAGCGTCGCTGATGCGTAAACGTTTTTGAATTATTGAAGTAATATAAACGCATTATTAACGACAGATCGGATCCGCGTTTACGACCCCGAAACGACCACGGACCAATCGAGTGAATAACATCGTACCAAAGGTCAGGAGGGAAAAAATTCAAGGTGATGTTTGACAGTTTTCTTCGATTATCGTGGTGTGGTGCATTACGAACTCCTTCCACTGGTCAAACTGTCAACAAGGAATACTATTGAGTGTTATGCGTCATTTGTGTGAAGTTATTCGTAAAAGAGGCCGGATTTGAGGCGGAAAGATAACTTTGGTTTTACACCCGATAATGCGCCATCTCACACTGCACTGATCTTCGTGACTTTTCGCCAAAAATGCAACCAATATCGTTCCGCAACCACCTTATTCACCTGATTTGGCCGTGTGACTTCTAGTTATTTTCAAAACTCAAAAGACCACTCGGAGGAAACCGTTTTGAGTCGATTGAAAACATTCAACGTGAATCGGCGCGCGCTCTGAAGGCTATACCGAAAGAAAACTTTTTGGCATGCTTCGAGGACTGGAAAAAGCGGTGGCATAAGTGTATTATATCGGGAGGGACTTTTTGAAAGGGACGAAATTGAATTAGAAGAATCAATAAAGATTTTTGATTTATAAACAATTCCGACTAGTTTTTGGACACAGGTAGTATATGGAGCAAAACATGATATGGAAATTTCAACCGTTCCCGTGTGAGTTCACATTCAAATATTATTTATCATTGTTTTGTTTGGCACACCTTCCTTTTAAAACATTTGTCTAAAACCAACTCTTATATGAGTACTGATAAGAGTACCCATATTAGAGCTCTGGGGGATATCAATCTTAAGTTGTAATAAATGTATGCTGAACACAATGATGTTGACCTAAATGAATGAACAAACTGAACTGATAGAAAATAATAAATTAAATAAATAGATATAAATCAATAAATCTTTAAATCACAACAGCAGTTTAATTGTTGAATAATAATTTAATAGAAGCTTCTGATCCATATTTATATTTAAGGTCTTAGGTAATGTTTTTCATTATTTGGTTAAATATGGAGCAAAACAGCCAATCTTCCACAACTTTTAGTTATAATATCTAAACAAGACATCATCATAACTTATAAAATAGCCTGTTTGGCAAAATTATAACGGCATAATATTCTTCCGCCCATCTGGCTTCTCGTAAAGGAATATAAGCTAAAAATTTGGTGGAGGAAACAAAAGAATATTTAACGCCAACAGGTAAAATCTTTGAAAGGAAAACGGACCAAAAGAAAAGTTCTCAGTACACTGGAAAAAAATAATGAGCATGCCGTTAATTAACCTGGCACAAGTTAGATAAAAATTTAAAATGCGTTTTTGCATTATATATTCCTGGTCTCTTTTCTCGTGCCACCAGCTCAGCCCAAAATTAAGAAAAAAAACGTTTCGCCATAACCCAAAAACGATGCTCTTCTCCAACTTCAATTCAATTTTCATCCGCAGGGAGGCGGTAATATGTCCAACCCATTCGTTGTTCAGCTACCTTTATCTAACTTTAATGACGCCCGAAGTAAACAAAACATTAATTTTATTCTTCTGTAATAAAGTGCGATTTCTGCTTAGGGTGTGTAGATATTAGTAATATTAATGAACTGCGTGTTGGTAATTCTATTAGGAATTTGGAATGAAGGTAACATGTAGTAACTTATTAAAAATGAATTTAGATAATGATCACCCAGTTTAAAATCAATTTATATTAATTATTTCATTTGAATTTGACAAGGAGTAAGTTGTACCAAGAATTTTTATTGCTTAATATTTGGTTAATAAAATTAATTTAACACGCACGTAGGTATTTTAGGTTTTTGAGCTTTGCAATTGACATGATTAGTCAGTGCCTCATTGAAACAGAACCTAAATTAACTTTCTTCAAATTAATATCAATTTGTTCGATGTTACTACTTAAAAATAAGTGAAATTTAAAATTAAAAATAACTTCAGAGTGTACATCTTTATACTATCTTTGCATTCATTATTGCTTCTTAAATAAGTTAATAAGTTTCTCCGTATATTAAATCGTAAATAAGTTCACAAACTGAAAGATTAATTGTTATTAATCGAAATGACTATTTAGCTACATAATCATGTTACTTACACAAAGTAGTACTAATCCAGTGAGCGTGCGCAGGAAAGTTAGGTATCATTTGACAGTGGGTGTTGTTTAACCTCACTCTTTCCGAGGGGTAGTTTAAAAATAGCGGCGACATTTACCGAACTCAGCCGCCAATTAATGATGATTTAAATTAATTGTTTTGTTGAAAAATAAATTGATTTCGCTTACCGTATTCATAACTCAAGTATTTCATCAATTTCTTAAACAATTTCACCGGTATTTCAAAGTACTTCCAGATATGTCTACGCCAAAGTTCATAGAGGTTGAGATTTGTTAGTATTCAATTGGTTCTTCATCAGATGTAGTTCCCTGAAGACGTTACAACCTGTTTTTCTTCTTATGTTTTAGATTACAAAACAAATTTTATATAACGTAAAAATTATAAAGTTTTTAGTGTTATATCTGCCAAAACCATTAACTAAATTTATGAAATTAGTAGATTTTTAATTTTAGTTCTCTAGTCTGAAAACCAGCTTCTATGTACCATTTATTGCATTGCATCGTATTTTATTAAAATAAAATTTTTTCAATAGGTTGGAAAATATAGTGAAAACAGTTTTGTGAAGAAGAGTTTCAGAATTTAGAAAAATGAGTGTCATAAATATGCTAAGAACTAAAAAATTCTGTTCTGTAAAATTCTGTGGATACGGGTTTTTTAATGCAACCCTTAAAAGAAATACTAAATTCGATTACATTTCAACTTAATTCATCAACAAATGTTATATGTAAAGCTATCTATTTTTTATATTGTACACAAAATACTTTGAAAAATTTTCACAACATACAAAAAGTCAACTATAGTCACTTATATAAAAAATAATACAATTAAGATACACTACAGATACAATCTGCAATACGAAATGCATAAAAACTTTTCAAATAGAAACATTAATAGACGTTAGTATACGGGGTGTCTAATCACGAACCGCCATTAGCCGTATACGAAAAAGTATATGCATGAAAAAATTTGAAAATTTATAGAGTGACTAAAATATTTCCACGGTTGTACCGAAGTCGACATCAACTTTGTTATTTTACATTTTTTGAATTTACGTCAAATTTTAGGGTCACATTCTCTGTAGCTAGGAGTTATAGATTTCTTGATATTAATTTTTTAGTAAAATTTTTACAGATGCAAAAGTTCACCGAAATATCTGTACCTTATTTTGAGAACTCCATATCGGGTTAATTTTTGGTTTGTACAAAGAGAATGGACCTTAGCAAACGAAGATGTGTCCATAGATTAAAAAATATAATACTAAGTGTCTCATATTTGCGATTACATTTGTTGACATCTTTAAAGAAAAATAACTTTTAAGTTAAATGGAACACCCTGTATTTACTCTGTCGGGTGCAGGTTGTAATTCTCTTTCATGCATTGTTATGATTACGGCTACTATTTTGAGATATTTGCAATTTTCTGCTATTAGGGCGTACCATACTATATAAAAAATATATAAAATAGAGTGTCTAAATTGTAACAAATCCTATGGTGGACAAATGAAACAATATTTATTTAAAATAATTAACCAACACAAAAATTTTATCAAAACAAAATTAAATTTTCCACAAAAAATCTTAATTTAAAAAAACCTAAATCTTAGATAAAGTAATTATCATAAAAGAACTCTTTTAGAAATGATACATTTAAAAAAAATCAAACAGAAACAGTTCATTATAAAACTGACATTGAAGTTGGTACTAACTAACGTCATTATTAAGTTAAACATCAATTAAATTTCATATTGTAGATTTTTTTTAAATAATTTATTTAAAATGTAATAAAATGAGGTGTGACTGATTAGATCATTTTTATTAAGAATGCAATTCAAAAATAGTTGAATGGAAGAGATTTTTATGTATTTTAGTTGTTATAATTCACCAAAATTTTCAAGAACATTGACAAATTTTACCTGTTGCCACCGGCAAACTAAGATTTAATTATTTTAATCCTCTTATCTATGTATTAATATTTTCCAAGTAACACTCTCAGCATAAAACTGTCATTGCTTTTTACGCATACCCGCCTTGCCCAAGGTCGGTTTTAGCAAACGTAACAAACTGTAAAATAAGGAAATCTTTTTACAAAGTAAGCTAAATAACGAGAAAAACGTTTTTACTCCTTTTTTCACCAGTTTACCTCTGTTTTAGGCATTACTAATACAAAAGTAAAAAATATTAATTTAATGTATTTATTTTAATGTTGGCGCACACCGCCTCAAATTTTAGGGCCGGACTACGTTAACTTGTACTTTTATTATTTTTGTAGAAAAAAAGGGCATGTTACGTGTGCTAAAAGTGTACCTATTTACTTTGTTATTACTTACTACAGTCTGACTCGCACAACAACAACTGTGGTGGCATTTGTTAAACTAATATTAATATTAAAGTTACAAGTGGGTCACTTATATGAAGTTTCTAAGCACTGGTATCTAAATTTTGTTAATACGAGTTAATTCTTCTTTCTTATTCATATTATTTGTATGTTTTAAATTGCTTTCCATTTTATTCTAGTGTGAAAATGATTAACAATTGAAATTACTTCCACAGTTTCAAAACAAATTTTATGTCCTGTACTGATCAAATATTTGCTGTATATTTTTTTGTTCCAAAAAGCATCAAAAAATGGAAACGGCAAACCTGATCTCGGTTAGAAAACACACCAACCAGTACAATTTGGCCTGAGGAAGTGCTCACCCAGCAGCACGAAATGTAGAATTATACCTAAAGATTACCAGTTGAGGAGGAAATAAACCAACATACAAAATGGTTTTAATTTAATTCATTTTAAAAATTGATTTTAATATTAACCATTAATTGATTTTTTCTAAAACGATTAATCGGTTTTTGTTTTCAAGGTTTTTGCCACACATGTTTGGTTAGTAAAAAAATTTAATTGTATTACATTGCGTTAAATTTAATTGCATCATATTATTAAGGGGATGCATGTAGCTGTAACTTAATAAGCTCTCACTGCTTCTTTTAAAATTGAGATCCTTTAAAGATCACTTCTTCTGATCGAAACCGGGAGTAAGTTCATCGGTAACCGAACAAGGATAGCATATCAAAATAAACATATGAACCAGCGTTCCTAAAGCTTTTCTTGTCAAAACTTCAAAATGCCAACTCGCTGTTATGATTTAAAAAAAATGATTGAAAAATACAGAATAAATAATCTTTCTGGTTCTGTTTCCAAACAGTCACGAATAAATGTTGAAAGTCAATGTTAAGTTTCCTTGCTGCTCATCAAAATCTGACAATTTCTTATCTTCTTAACATTGAGGTCATTCAAAATGCCACTCACTCTTTATCAATTCAAAGATAAAGAAATTGATGGTACCAAAAATTCTCTTCAAATTGGGTTTACAATCCCATTATTATCACGCTTGCACTTTATTTTAAGGTTTATTTTATGTGGCTGAAATATTCCGTTAACCATCTATTTAAAAAAAGAAAGTTTATTGCCTAAATTTTTGTTCGAAAATAGGAATCTGTATAATCTACATCTTTTACATTCTTAAAAGTTTTTTATATTGTGAGATTTGAGTTACTAATTGTAAGGAAAGAGAACAAATAATCAGTCCCTTTTCCAATGTTTTTAATGTCATTTATAATACCTAAAATTTCTGATGTACATTTTACAATACCAAACCATTTTATATTGTTTGAAAAGTTTAAAATTCTGATGTTTGAGATAATAATGTCTTGGAAAAAAATAATCGGCCCAGTTGATGGTGTCTTTATGTCTTATTACCGTGTAACCTTATATAAATTACTCTGACTGTGAATTAAATGCATTTTTTGGGATCATTATGATAAAAAATACTCACATTCAGAATATAAACTAAATTATAAAATACGTCTGTAAAGGAAGATTTTGAAAACGTTACTGGTTCACTATAGTAATGGCAATCTTCCTTTGGTTACACGTCATTAAAACTAGTGACATATTTGGCAAAAACGTTGTTGGAGTTGCGCACAGCTAATTATGCTTGATAAGAAAGTTTTATAGATTATAATTTAAAAAAAAAACACTTTTGGAAGTTTTCTTTAATAATTCCTTTTACTTATCTTTCTCCATAAATATAACATATAAAGAAAGTACGTGGCATTTTTAGTTAATTACACTTGTCAACTTTCATTACACTATTAATTGTCAAATAATTAATACATAAAAAAAAATTTTAGGCGTTGGATTGGTATGAATTGGTGTCACCAAAGTAAGGTTGCCATTACTATAAAACGATTGATTTGACTGCTTTTAATACGCAATTCTTTCGACCACTCAGTATATGAACCAACGGTTTTTCTTACCAAAATTTTAAATTAATTATGGGATATATTTACTATCATTTACAACCAACAGAAAAACACCAAAAACTGCACCAAAAACTTGACTCGGACACGTGTTTCAACAGCTAAGCTGTTATCATCAGTCAGTTCAGGTGATGCTTAATGAAGGCCCCTATTCATTAATATCTAAAATCCTCTTCCCAAAATGATTGCTGATACCCGTAGAGTCTTATTAGAATGTGAAAATATTATACCAACTCAACTTAGGTTTAGACTAACGGTATCTAACCCGGTTCTTCCTAGAATGTATTGTTTACCTAAGATACATAAACCCGGAAAGCAATGCGTCCCATTGTTTCAGGTATTAATGCTCCTACTTATCTGATATCTAAATGGTTGTCAAATAAATTCAACAGTTTTGAATATCAACAATCAAATTTCAGTGTTCAAAATTCATACGATTTTATTGAAAAAATTAAAAACATTGAGCTGACTGAGAACGAAGTTTTAGTTTCATTCGATGTTTGTTCATTGTTTCAAGCGGTCCGATAGATATCACTTTAGATTATTTGAAAGATATGTTACACCAAAACCATTTAGACAATTCAGAAGTAGATAATTTTATTAAATTAGCAAGATTATGTATGAGTCAAACCTACTTTCAAATTAACAATAATATTTATCAACAAAATTATGGTACAACAATGGGTAACAGCTTATCTCCGTTTATGGCTAACCTGTTCATGGGTAAATTTGAAACTGATATAAAAAATAAATTAGATTATTTTCCTAGAATTTGGTGTAGATATGTAGATGACGTTTTTGCAGTCATCGACACTAAAGTTTACAGCCCTCAGCAATTTGTAGAAATTTTAAATTCAAAATTTGAGACGATCAAGTTTACCTATGAAACAGAAACAAACCTTAAGTTACCTTTCTTAGACACTTTAGTGACAAGAAATGGCAACAAACTAGATATAGATATTTATCGTAAAGACACTAACACTATGAGGTTTATAACAAATGATTCCAACCATAGTATGCAACATAAACTTGCATCTTTCAACTTTTGATTCACCGATTATTACATTTCCCATTGTCAAAACAAAACTTTGATAAAGAACTGCGAAATATTAAGCAGATTGCATCATACAATGGTTTTCAAGATCAATTGTCACAAAGATAATTAGAAAACATAAACATAAGTTAAACATTAGAAACATTACAACGTTAGGAACTAGTAATAGCAAAATAGATAAGAAATATGTCAAATTACCAAATTATCCCACATACACAAAAGGTCTTCAAAAAATATTTTCAAAATTTAATTATCAAACAGTGACTTCTAGTAATAACAACTTGCAAAATCTTTTAGGCAATCCGAAAGACCCAATAGAAATGTGTGATAAATCGGGAATATATAAAATTAATTGTAAAGACTGTAACCAAGTATATATAGGGCAAACCAAGAGACCTATTAAAACTCGTTTTAAAGAGCACGTAGCTCATGTCAAATATCATCGCACAGATAGGTCCAGTGTTGCCATGCATATGCTTGAAAATGGCCATAGAGTAGGCGACATTGAATTAATTAAGGGTAGATAATAAAACGAAATTGATTCTTATGAAAGTTTAGAAATTTTTAAAAACAGAAATTTGCTTATGAATTATGATGATAACGGTCCATTAGGATTTTCGGAATTATTTAAGCTTATCTAAGAATCAATTAAGTTTAACGATGCGTGATAAGCAGATAGTATATATAAGCTTCTCGTTGTTTTTATTTTTAGTATCGGTATCGCTGATGATAACAGCTTAGCTGTTGAAACACGTGTCCGAGTCAAGTTTTTGGTGCAGTTTTTAGTGTTTTTCTGTTGGTTAAATAGACGCTGCAGTTGGTGTTCCTTTCCTTTGATCATTTACAACAATAAAATCTAACGTTGTCGATTTGTCTACTGTACAGGGTGTCCCAGAATAGGTGTTAGAGCCTAGAATTGCAGATTCTCCTGAGAAATATAATGATGTAGAGTAATGTAGAAAGAAAAAAATCTACGTAGAATAGATTTTAATTTATAAAGGTTTTAGCTTGACTAATCGTGTAGAACTTTCTAATTAATTCTTTAAGTGTAACTTATGTTGCCAAGTAATACGCAACAATTTAAAAATATTTTTCTGTCTCCCAGAGACTCAAAATATGTAGCTACAACTTAAAGGTTTTTCACCCTAAACATTTATTCTTTTGGCACTGGGAATAGTTAATTAACCAAAAATATGGTTAACGGCTGTTATACTAAATCTGGGACATCCTGTAGGGAGCAAAATATTAAAACTATCCGACTAACGTTATGAACAAGTTATTGGAAATATTTTTTGTTAAATCTTTCTCAAAATCCAGTATTCAGAATTATCATGTTCTAAATTTGAAAAATCCTCGTTAGCGTTTATTTTAATTCCTTCCTTCCTGAAAATTTAAACTATATATAGAGCAACATTTTCAAACAACAATTCATTGGTGTGAAAAACATGTTTATATCTCAAAACGAAATGAATCGTCTTAGTGTTTATTTTGATAGCTTTCGAGTGTTTTTTTTGAAAACTAATATGACGATGAATATTTTAAAATAATGGGACTAAATCGATTATCATTGAATTGATAATTACTTGTAACCCACATTTATTGACAGTTATTATTATCGCATTTAGGAAACGGCAGAATAAGTTTATAAGAAAATATGTTTTTCTTTTCAAATAATTTTTATTATTCAACCTATTTTAGCAGAGAACTCTACATAAATACACTTGAATTTAACGACAAAATTTTTCACATTTATTGTATTATTAGTAATATTAAAATTATGTATGTGGTCCATCGCTTCGCTCTCGTGCCACAATCCCTATCAACAATAGACTGCTTATATTACCAATTGAATAATGTACTATTTTAGTGCTCATGTAGGCATAAATATTATCAACTCCTAAACTATTAATGTAATTATCGGGCAATGACATATATTATTAACGAGATTTGCAGTTTACACTTTCCCACAATTTACATTTCAATTTGTCGTGGAATATGACCATATTGGACGTTCATCAGATAACTTAACTTTCTTTAAAGCAAAACATAATAAATAGTTTAATCAAGAAAATCTATTTAATAATAAATTATTATGTATACAGTGCTTCCTTAATTAAATACTTGATACTGTTCGTCAAAGAATTTAATAATGTTTTTGCCGAAACGAATTAAATGTTTGCAAGTTTTTATAAGCGGGTTCTAAAACACGTCTTTATCAATTGATCGAAGTATGTCATTATGTTAATCTTTTATTATCTTTCGAAACTACAAAAAGTGGTATAGGACCTTAAAGAATGCGTTTTAATTTCCGAAAGCCGTACGTTAGCATCGATAGCCGATGAAAGGCTAATTAGCAGTCGATGCGTTGATAATCAGTTATTAATCTGATTTCTTTAATTAACCAGTTCCAGTTTCGACACATGGAAAAAGAATACTTAATTAATTATGCCACCCATCATTAAGATTTTTCAATCATTTGTGTTTTATTTATTTTTGCTACGTTAGTGGTTTGAAAGGTGTCATTTTCAACATGATACTTCTTAGAAAAACCGTTGTATAACATCAAAAGTACTATGTACAGAAACCGCAGCTAACACCTTATCTAATTTGAAATTCAGTTCCATTGTTTTGTTGTACATTACCACCTTCTCTTAAATTCATGGACAAGTTCCAAGGATCTAACAGCGAGTCCTTTGTTTCAGAGATTTAATTTACGATTCGCACACGTGATTAATTAATTTTTATTTGAGCTCAGATCGTTTAACTCGAATTTTACGCTGTCTTTTGTAATTGATCGAATTTGAAAAATAAACTTCATTTGTAAGTTCATGAATATTAATGGCGCTCGAGGGTCCGACAAAAATTATTGTTTAATACCATAAGGCATGAAGGTGTTACATACAATAAAGCCGACATTTCATTGTAATTATTATTCTGTCACAGTTTCACGCTGAAAATTACGAATTACACGATTTATAGAATTGTTTCGGGAAGAGTTGTGTATGTAAAATAGAGTTATTATGTAGATTAGTTTGGAGGACGTGGGTAACTTTTCTTCGTCTTCGCTTCTTCCTACGAGAAGCGTCAGTCGCCGCCTAAAAAATACAATCAAAGGGAATTAGTAATGTTTATATTGAAATAAATTATTTCCCTGTTGACACAGTGGGATTGTAAATGGGAGGACGTAAGATTATTACGATTCATTATGTTTAGGAATTTAAATCAATCGAAACTGTTGGAAAATATTTTCTCATTAGGCTCTAAGGAAATTATTATTTAACAAACCACGTCGGCTTCCCCAAATTAAAATGGGCATTTATTATTTGGTGTTGATTAAAATTGTGTCTTCATCTTAAGCCTGACATATACGCGTAAAATCTTTGATCTATGAAGATTAGTGCTTTAAAACGAGCTTTCTCTTTCTTCCTTTTTAATTGTGATCATCATTTAAAACGTGAACTACATTACAATCGTTAAAAAATTATGTAAATACGTACATACGAAATTTTTCAAAAATTTTATTTGGTTTTAGTAAATACATATCTAAAAATAAATTCAAATGAAGTGCATAGTTGATTTAGTTTTAAGGAATTCTTCGGTTTGGACCTAATAATTATTATCTCCTGATAAAAGTATAATAGACAGAAGTGTCTTTAGCTGAGTGCCCATTAGAAATATGTGGAGAACCGTGATAGCGAGAAAATCAGAATTTGGTATGCAGCCATTTGTGGTTGTCAACTTTCGTGATAAAGATTGTTTTATGTCAAAATTGGCAAAAACATCTATGTATCGAAAAAATTCTTGCAGTGGAACTAACAAAGATGGAATGGCAAAATTCTGCCAGATTTTTTGATTTATTTATTTGAATTTGAAATTTGAAAGTTAAAAATCATATTTATAGTCATTTCAGATAACAATTTCTGAATTTGATGATGAGTTGTCAAACTCGAAACACGTGTAACAATATAACTCTTGAATGAAGCTTTTTCTTTGAAACCGATAACAGTTGTTATCTGAAATGACTATAAATATGATTTTTTAACTTTCAAATTCAAATAAATCAAAAATTATATTGTAAGAATAGAAGAATGTTACATCATTCAATGCAGAAAAAAATAACCTTTCAACACATGTAATTAAATATGGGGTGTCCCATTTGAATAAAATGACTTTTGGCATGTTTGTATTGACCTAATTCAATTCACTTTTCACACCACCCTGTAGATAATTATCAAGATTGAGATCGAGAAGGATAAAGTGCAATGTTTTGCCTTTCCACTGGCAGAATTTTGCTATTCCATCTTTGTTAGTTCCACTGCAACAATTTTTTTTCGTACATAAATGATTTTTGCCAATTTTGACATAAAACAATCTTTTACCACCAAAAGTTGACATTTTAGGTTAGAAATACCTTACATTAAGTTGACCTAAAATTCAACTTGGAATCATAAAAGAAAATAAAATCATAGTCATTACATTTAAAAAAACCAAGTTGCCATCAACTTCCGGTACTTCCGAAAGTGACGGCATTTTGAAAATATTTTAAAACAATAGATTTTAATCATAAATGGCTGCATACCAAATTCTGATTTTTTTGGTATCACGGTTCTCCAGATATTTCTAATGAGCACTCAGCTAAAGACACCCTGTATGTGTATCCAAATTTAAACTAACGTAACCTACAGGTGCAATATAACTAAGCTTATATTATTCTGAACTAACGTAACCTAGGAGTGAAATTTAAGTATCCTAAACTAACTAAACCTACAAATATAAATAACTTCGAGCACAGATTCAGAAGTTCCAAAATAATGATTTGTTGTCGTAGGAAGGGAGCTAATTAAACTGACAAGGAGACTGGAAAAGCAATGCAGTTGCAAAAATTTTATTCAAGATTCTCTAAGTGCTATAATAAAGGTAATCAATTAGTAAGTCAATCAGCTCTTCCTTACCACAACAGCACAAATATTAGTAGTTCTTCTTCGCATGGAAATCTACAAATCAAATTAAACAATACTATATGTAGTTAGGTACTATGAATTTTAATTTTAAATAGCAAACTAAAATATGTAAGGTTAAATCAACATTCGTGACTTAGGATTCATCTGTAGCCCAAAATCGAACAGAAATTAAGCAAACTAGAAAAATTTTTAAACTTTAATAATCCTGCTTTATTGTATTCAAAGAATAACTGTATAAAGGTGTAAATAGTAATAATATGCTCAAGTTTTTAATAGTATATTACTTTTATTAAATTTTAGCCAGGAAAAGCTGAGGTATTTTTATGAGTAATGTAAACCGTGCAGTTTCGTTTTATTAAATTTCACTTTTAGATTGTGTTTTTTATTCGTAAATAGCTTTTATAACTATTTTTATAAATTCTGATCTCATAATGAATTCAGTTTTAATAATTAACGTATAGACTGCAAAAATAGTATATGTATTTAAAAACAAGTGTCACAACACAACATTTTTATCGCTGACCGAATGAAAAGAAATTTATTTAAAAGCATCATGCATTTGATGATGATATTTGGAATATTAGGTTACGTGCTCTCGGTAGCTTTACTTATTAAGATTTATATAATCAATCCATAAAACAGAACGGATCGGTATCGTCTATAATACGCAAACGAAGCTATAATTAAAATTGGCGAAATAGAAAGAATTATTTACGATTTCTCTATTCGCATCTAAAACCCACGGACTCGTACCATTGATGCTCGTAGCATTCGTTTTTTTTGTAAAAATGTGATTGAACCTTTCGTTAAAACAATCTTCGTCATTAATCTATTTATTACGTATCGTATGCATAATAAAATGTGCATAAACTTAACGCTTAATTTCTCGCCCACCGGAAAATGGTATTTAAACAAACTTTATGGGGTGTTAAAGGTTGTACAAAGCCGTAGAATATAACATGGTTTCTATTTGCAAATAGACCATACCGATTAGCATTTTATGTATATCCGTTTTCTGAAGTCCTCTAAATAACCACTACCTGTTGTACTTTTCTTTTGTTATTTTAAATCTTAAGCTTTGATTTTGATTTGAAATCCGATGCAAATATACTTCCTACCTACAGTTAATTCAGTTCGATTCCTCAAAAATTCACGTAGAATAATAAAAAGTAATAGAAAATTACATTAAAATACAAGTGACTGAAGGTATCTACTCGAATACAAATTTGAAATTTCGAAACCAGTTCAGTTGAGGAACGAATGAGTGCTGAAGGTGGTTCTAGTATTTTATTCTTATTAAAATTCATTTATTTTAGACATCGTCATTTGCTAATAAGAACAAATGTGGCCAAGATCTGAATTTTTGCTATTAATATCATCTACTAAAAGAATTATTAACCGGGGGTTTATGCACACTAGGTCAACGATTGATAATATCATAGTAAGACAAAAATACAACAAAGTCAGAGAACAGAGAGGAAATGCTTGCGTAAAATGTTTCCAAATCATGGTGGGAAATAGGTCGAGTCTACATGAAGTCGAGTCAAATAAAATAGCCTGATAGAAAATAATCTGAAAGTATAGTCTATCCATACCAAAAGCGATTAGTCAACTATTACCCAATCATTCAATCAATTCCTTTGAGAACCAAGCAGACAATGAAGTCTTCCTAAAAGCAGCAATAAGCTTTGGTGGGGAGAAGAAATTGATGATGTAGTAAAAGGGAAGACGTATGTTTCAGAATTATCATTCTTCTGGGAGAGAACTACAACAATGCAATTAAACTAAATGTTTAATAGAATTGTTATAAACCTCTTCCACAAGGAAAAATTGAATTTAAGTTGAGAGGGACAAACAAGTATAATTATATTTTGGAAATACTTGCAGAAAAATAGAATTCGGAATAACAAGTTTCAGGAAGTGGAACATGGAAATTTACAAGGGATAAGTTTGTACCCAAAATCTCTCAAAATCAGTGGTAGAAACAAAACCAAATTTAGACTTTGACTTTACATCATCAGAAATAGAGAGACAATAGTAGGAAATATAAAGATATGTATCCATTTGAGCATGAATGCATGATAATTCAGACACTACTTTTTGCCGCTATCATGCGCTAAAACTTTCCTAATGGGATGTTTTTTGTCCCCAAGTCTATTCAAAATAGACGAGCAAAGGTTTTGACCAATGGAAGAACAAAATGAATGGCGATTCAATTAGAAAACACAATAATATATATATAATAATAATATTTATTGTGTATAAAAAGGATATACACATAAGCTGGGAGATTTAGCAGAATGCTGTTCTAACACTCCAACCAACAAAAAAAAAAAAAATACATAGAGTAAAGATGTGTTTGATGTACATATCTTATACTAACTTAATAGATTTTAGTTTACAACAATATTTTTAAATGATTATTAAAATACTAAAAATAATTACAAAAGTAAGTCATATACCTGCAGGTTTTTTTGCTCTTTTAGTAAAATTAGTTTCAGCTCCTTTTTAGTAGTAGACCAATATTCAGTTGAAATTTGTTTAAAAGATTTGTAGCTAAGTACTCAAATGAACTTTTAAATTTGAACGTTTTGTGAGAAGGTATGGTATATTTATTTTTGGACCTTATATTGACGTTATGAGCTGCTGACCTTGTATAAAGCAAGTCGTATAAATATTTCGGCTGCTTATGACTTATCAAATGCCATAGCAATTTCAAAAATTGCAGTCTAAACTGAGATTCAAGTTTTAAGATTTCTAACTTATTGTAAAAAGGTGTAACATGCAAAAATGATTAATATTAAAAGAGTAGCGTAAGCAAGAGTTTTGTAACTTTTGAATTTTATGTTTGTAATAATCAGTTAGTGAGAAATAGTAAGTTGAAACGCAATAATTGAGATGGCTTAAGATTAAAGAATTACTTAATGTCCATTTTACATTTGGTGGTAACATATGCTTAAACTTGTAGATACATTTGAATTTGGCATAGGTCTTAGACAATAGTTGCATTGCAAACTGCTTAAACGACAGATTACAATCAATGGTCACACCAGGATTCTTGACACTATCCACAAATTGAATTAATTTACCATTAATAGTTACACAAAAGGTCAATAGTTGGAATGCATGAGCACGATCAGCTTTTGAACCATAGCACAATGCTTTAGATTTTATTGGGTTGAGTGTAAGTCCATTCTTACTTGCCCAAATAAATATATTATCTAAGTTTCTATTCATTATATCTATGGCACTATTTATTTCACTAGGGGCACACGATATATACACCTGAGTGTCATCCGCGTATAAGTGTAGGTGAACTTCATCCGTAACGTAGCGTTTTTGGAATGGGTATAATCAACGCTTTTTTCCATAAGGTAGGAATAAGTCCAGTTTCAAAGTATGAGTTAAATAAATGAGTTAATGCCGGTACACAGTAAGGTGTAATTAAATTTATAGAATTCAAATTAAGTTTGTCAACTCCTGAGCATTCGATTTTAAAAATGCCAATAGCCTTAGTGACGTCTTGCAGCGATACTTGATTAAAACTAAAGTGTGTTTTGCTTTTAACATTGTTCATAAAATAATTTAAGGTGTCGCTATCAACGTTTGTATCTCCACAAGAGTTCACAAAAAATATATTCAACACATTTGGAACACTTAATTCGAGCGGAATTGTGGGCTTATCCTTGATGTTGATATGAAGTTTTCTTACCGTTTGCCATCGTTTTTTCTTGTTGTTCTTGTTTCTTGCTATTTCCCATTCAATATATGCCCGCTTTTCATTTCTAACCGCAGATATTAGGTAGTTTCGTATGTCTTTATACAATTTAAATTTAGAATCGTTTCTCGTTTTAAGATAAGTTTGATATGCCTTCTTTTTAACCCGTTCCCACATATGTAAGACCTTTTGCTTTCATTTCGTTTACCAATGCAGCAGATGTATACCAGTTGTCGGCTGTCAAGTTTCTGTTGGTGTTTTCAATGGGCTTTATCATCCGAAGAGCGACTTCAGTTGGATGTGTCAACATTGGTTTCGGCATTGATTTTCCAGTTTTAATCAAGTTTTTCCCAGTGTATACTTCTGCATTCAGCATGTAATGCGTTTGTGAATCTGCTAAAATCTGGATTTTTATACCATATTTCGCAGGCTTACTTCCTTACTTACATCCTGAAGGAGCACCTGCCCCGAAAAGGAACCAACATTTCGTCTAAGGTTACATGAGGACCGGGGCTAAAATTATCGGTACAGTTCTTTACAAAATTACAAAAAATATCAGATATGGGTGCCAGTTTGTCGTTTTGCCTTCTTTCCTTCCGAGTTTAGGTGTCGTCAAACCTTAGACAAGATAACAAAAACAAAAAAACGTGCAAGAGACATTGTGCACCTAAATAGGTCTCGACCTGTACCCACAATGAAGACAAGTCTTCATGATTGGTTTAAAAATTCCCTGCATAAATAGAAGCAAATAAATGCTTCGATTTCTATTTTGTCCGTTTTACAGATGAATCGATGGTCTAAATCGTAAGCGCGAGTCTTTTAAACGTCGCATAAGCAGTGTTAATGCTTTCGATTTTTTGATTTGTGTATGTGACTACTTTGTCGTCGGTAATTAACAACTTCCAGGCTGAAATGGCACTTGCAGGTTGATTTACACGTGCAGGGCCTTTTAAAACTTGCAGAACCCTCGCTATGTTATGAGCCTTTTATTTACCCTTTTGGGACATTCACTTGCCCATTTAGTTCCATCTTTCCCATAAAAAACTCGTCCACACACTTCAGAGTCATCGTCTTCTTCTGATAAAATTTCTAGACCATTTTCATTATCTGAATATTCTATCTCGCTAGATGTGTCATGATTACTAAGCAATTCGATGTCTTCTTCTTCGTCATCACTTTTATCTGCGTTGTTTAATATGATTGCAGCAGCTTCTTCTGGATTTTCTACTGCAGCAATTTTTACATCATTTTCAACATTGTTTCCATCTCTTCCCAAAATTCACTTGACGCAAAAATGTTCGGTATGTCTTCATCCGTGACATTTTTGCTTGTTGAGGCCATAATTCTGTGAAAGTGTAAATAAACTACACATCATTATAACTGAATATAATATATAATAGCATTAGTATTTGTATTATAATAAAATAATATAATTACCTGCACGCCCCAACCAAGTTTGTAACAAAACCGCTACCCACGGGTCTCAGAGACCCACACAGTCGATTATGTCAGGTATGAAAAATCAAAACAAGCTTAAGGTGCAAGAGCTGTTTAAATACTAACCAGAAAGAGCATATCTGACGGTACAGCACCCCCGCCCTTCAAGTTGTCAAAATATTTAACATTTCTTGTCGCGCTGGGTCTGAGAGACTCGGTCGGTAGCAGTTACGGGTTAAGTTTGATTATTTCAATTATAGTGGGTGTTATATACGGTGGCCTGCTTTTTTTAATTAAACACGATTTGTATGGAGCATGAGTATCTAAGAGGTAGTTAATATTGTGAATTAACAATTCCAGTTTGCTGTCCACATTATCAATTGTCTGTATGTCATTCCAGTTAATGTTATTTGCGTCGATTGAGAAATGCAAGGACCGTAGCTTATTAAATTGCCTGTAGTATATTTTTTTGGAATTTTCCTGATACACCTCTAGTTTTAGTGTGCAAAAGATAAGCTTGTGGTCGGACATATCCAAAAGATTATCCGTGCCTTTGTTTATAACTTCAATATCGTTAGGAATGCAGGCAACATCTATCAAAGACGTGGTTAAATTTCCAATCCTGGTGGGTTCATCAATGATTTGCTGAAGTTTAAAGATGATTAATAAATTCATAAATTGTTTTTAATTGGGCTCTCTTTTAACAAATTTAGGTTTAAATCGCCAACAAATATGATTCTATCAGTCTCAAAATTGATCATTTGGATTGTAGAATACAACTGTTCGAAACAGGATGAGTTAATATACGGAATATAAATAACGCCGATTGCAATTTTTTCCTTTATATATATATGGCGCGCAAATAAATAGAAATATATACAAAAATGGTGCGTTGACATTAACAATTTCTTTACGACAAAGCAGCGGTGCTGTTACGTTTGCTTCAATGTGTCAGCACTTAAACGTCCTAAAACAATGGATAAATGGACAACACAACCCGGACGGCTGAAAAATGGCATATGTTCACAAAAAGGGTAGTAAACAAGACTTCCACAATGATAGAGGAAAAAGAGTCTGTGACAAGCACTTTTAGCCGTTTATGTGCTGTTTATATAAAGCCTATGGTCTTCGTCACCAATACTCGTGATAACTGTCGACTTTTCTCTATGTACCTACCCATATGCTTAGAGGTGGGTATTAGCAAACATCATATAATATGGTCTTTGGTATTAAATTAGAAAACATATAAATCTATACTGTGCAAATTAATAGAAACATAGCAAGGATGGGGTGTTGACATTAACTTACCGAAGACGAAAACTTGAAATTAGAAGTATCAGTTGGAATAGTGATGACCATAAACATTTAAGAAAGAGATAGTCGGTGTCGCCACCTTACGGACAATTGCCATGCACGCAGATTCATAAAGGTAAATCAATTATAGAAATCTGTAGTATGTAAGATGCCGGTTGTGAACTTTTTTCGCAATTGTGACGGTATTATTTCGCAAATAATTGATTTATAAATCAATTTCTCTCCACAGTATAGGCAGCCGTGTTTACACTCATGCGTTTGAATATGAATGTTTGGTTTGAGAAGTTTTCTGGGAATTTTTGTTGTTTGGAATTGCCAGTTCTGATGATTTGTCGCCATTTGCCAAAGTTACACCTCATTTCCTTTTTTACTGACGGCCGAGAAAAGGTGTACATGGAAAATGCTGTCTAAAAATTGAACAATTAGACATGTGCTTTGTAATATCGTTTGAAGTAAAATTATCCCATTCAAAGTAGGGAATAAGTCTTCGATTACGGTTCCAGTGTAAGTGCCGTTTTTTACTTTCCTTTGTTTTAATAAAATATTTGCTCTTCCGGGTTCTATTAATTGCAGGCACATTTTTCTTTTTTTGGTCTTTCTTTTGTGGGTTTTCCTATTTGGCTTATTCTGCTGGTCATTTTAGACGTACTCCGTTTTAATTAGTCAATGGATATTTGTTTATGGTTATGCTAGCAAAGATAATAATCCGAAAATTATAAAATATCGAAGTGGATCTGGTATCACAACATCGGTGAAATGAATTTCAACCTAGCTGAGACCGCCTTCGGGTCAAGGCCACCACCCAAGATAAGCCGTTTATCTAGTCTTTTGTGAGCAGCGCAGCAAGTGTTATCAACGGAGTCCATTTTGGTGTTTCCTTTTTCTTCATTGAATAATAAAATATTAGATTTGGATACGGAAGCTGTCACATCTGCGGATTAACTGTCGAACACCGAAGACTTCGTACCTTTTTTGGGCGCTTTATAAATAACTTTGTGAACTAGACAGATCTTTCAAAGCACCTGATCAATTTTTGCGCGCTTTTAATCTATTTAAATAATCGGCCAAGGTCCGGTACCCTCCGTAGTTGTTGTGAGATACATTTCGAACAATATTTGTCGCGTGAATGGCTTGCAGGGATACTCGGTGCTACGACTGTCAAATACGCTAACCTATTTGGGAGCGTTTGTGCCTCGTACCTTAACTCGCTATCGTGAATTGTTATTATCTGATAACGATATTTTGCTATTTATTTTAAATGATATTATCTATTGTTGTGTCTATGTTTCGAACGATTCTCAATCAACCCACGACCGCTTTCGACTAAGAAGAGCTGCCGGCCAGGCCTTCTAGCACTTTTATAATTTTTGGTTTTAGTTTGTTTATCAATAAAACGTAACACAATGTTTAAATATTCACAGCCGCCATCTTACATAATACAGATTTCTACAAATAATTTATTTTGATAAACATTTAACAACACTCTTTGATAAAAATAGGACAGAGGAGAAAGACATAAAAAAACAATTTTTTGTGTTCGTTAATAAGGAAGATTAACCCAAATACAGTACCTACAATCTCTGATTTGTCCATAAAAGTTCTAGATAAGAAATTGCTTGTGTTCGTAAAATAAATTTTTGCAATATTGATTATCGATCATTAACTCTCGTCAAAAATATTAATATTCAGGAAGATAAACTTAAATTATTTTAAAACGGTTTATGATATCAAAAAAGGTTAGTGTTTGTGTTTTTAAATATATACCTATATCCAATTTCCAAAACTTTTTTTCTAATTTTGATATACAGTGTGTCCAAGATAAGGATGAACAGCATATGGATCTCGCAAACCGTGACAGATACAGAGTCGATTAAATTTGGAAAAAGTTACCCACTCGAGGGGTCGACATTTTGCTGTTGAGAAAAAAAATCCGAAATTGTGCTAGTTCGGTTTCATTATATTCTGAAGTTATTCGAAAAGTTACCAAAAACCGAATGCACTTTGTCATTGCCACTCTTTCTGCTCTACAAGATGACATTTAAGAATTTTGACTACAACGTTTCGTTTCAAAGAACCGTTATCAACTTTATTTTTTCTTATGCCACTCAAAAGTACACTCTGTATAAGAAAGCATTTTTATTAAAAATTCAACGATGTACTACACAATATGGTTATTCGTGATTTTATTGAGAAAAATAACCTTGTACCAAATGATTCGCTCTGTCTCTTAGACTAAAATGCGAAATGCTCGCAAAAGGAAAAAATGCGTTTTAGAACAAAATAGTTCAAATAAAGATATAAATAATAACCTTTTTTTTGTGTAGTTAATATTCTTGGATGAGGTACAATTAATGTTATGGTTCTTATATCTCAGGAATTACTTATCGGATCAAAAACACATTTATTTTAAGAAAAATGTGTAAAACTAATATCTTTGTAAATATTCTAATAGGAAAATGTATATAAATTAAAGGCTCCTTTGGCTCACCAGATTATGTCCAACATCTGATCCTGTCTAGGGTGTTTCAAAATAATCGGATCAGTGGATTCTTAGATATAGTATTTATATTCGGATGTACGGGCGGACGACCAGTCTCCAGACAACAAAATTTTATTTGGTTTATTATAACGTACTAACTATAATTCGCAGGAAAAAGTGTAAAATATTTGGTGTAGAACCCGTCGCATAACTTCCCATCTTATTTATAAGCTGGGGAATTTGTATCTAAAATACCTAAACACACATGAACTACAACGTTGCTAAAACTAACTAAGAACTAGCGTTTATTTATGATTTAAAGCTTAAATACTCTCCGATAAATTTTAAGTAATTGCTAGCTATAAAATTAATACCTTTAGCTTTTCAAAGGATTATAAAGGTTCGGTAACACGTACCCATTTCTTTAAAATTCTAAAATATAATATTTTATACAAAATAATGCAGTATAATATAATGCTGATACAAAATAGGTATAATTACGAAAATTTTTAAACGTACCTATTTCGATTTTTTAATGGTTCCTACTTAAATAAAATTTATACAAGAACACTCTTATTTATAAATAACATTCTATTTTTGATTAATTAGTTTAAGAATTAATAATTATATTTTATAATTAGTAAGTTTACTCAGATTTTTAATTAAAGGTTGTCGAAAATAATGTTTTATTTTTAATTAATATTTTTCTACTAAATTAATAAAATGAATCCTGGAATTTATAAATTAAATTGTTCTTGTAAAAAAATATTTAGGTAAAACTATTAGAAATTTGAAAGCGTTTAAAATATTAATTAATTTGATTAAATCAACAATCTTACAACGAACATTCGTTTAATAATCATTCTTTAAAACACCGATTACAAATAACCAAATTCATCAAACTACTCTTGAAATTATTTATCAATTCTTCGGACAATAATGATGAACTTTTTCTTAAATAATATGCATTGTCAACAATACACTCCTAGTTCACACCCTGAAGGTGCTTTGCTAGAATGTTCAAGTCGAATCTAGCAAACATTTTAAATAATACTGTTTTGACTGTTGATAACTTTAATTAGATTCACTCTTTTGTTTTAATTATTATTTCCTTTCTCCCTCTTGAGTTTGAATTTACATTTCCTGTACGTTTTTGTATTATGACTAAAATACTAGAATCCAGTTAAGTTAATCCTACAAAAACAAGTTCGTATTTGTAGAGTTTATCTTCGCTTTTCATATTTTGGAGTAAGATCCGACATTAATGTAATCGTAATTATAATGCGAGTTTTTCCCATTATGCTCACGTCTGTTTATACTTTAAAACAATAAAACGCGAAACGTCACATTTTCGATAAATTTGAAATTTTCTTTTCAATGTTTAAAATTGAAATTATGATTGGCAAGTGAAAACACATTTTCCACGCACGCTTTAAAGTAACTGACATAAAAATAACAAGCTTATTTTGCAAAATTTAATTCTACATTTACGAGAGAGAATATGAAGAATATAATTGAAGTAGGCAATTACTAAAATTAAATTACACCGTAATTTATGTAGTTGTCTACCGTTACTGAATGTTAATTAATTTTGCGCAATGTATATTTGTTGCGTAAAATATGTGCGGAGTTTAAACCTTTTTTTAAACAAAAGCCGAGACATAATGACTTTAATTTAAAGCGCACTAGAAAATTTGGCATATTAGAGTTTTCGAAAAAAAAATTGTGCCGAAAGTATTTATGAAGCCTTAGGAGGATAATGAAAGTCGGTGGTGATACCTGAACGCAGCCGTTACCATTCGATAAAAATAAATTAAAAGTCACTCCCTTGGTACTCGGAGTCTTAAAAACTTATTTCACTATTAAGACTGTGTCGTTTTAAATACGCCCCTGGATCAATTTCTACATAAAATATATTCGCGCGGAATTTTTATGCGATATTATTTTTCTTTTTATTTAAGACGATAGCTTTTCTTTCACTCGAGGGTGTTACAGTTTATCCAGATGTGTGTGTGGTCGTAGGTATATATACGATGATCATTTTCTCTGGGAAATGTAGAACACATGATTTTAAGTTAAGGCTAAAAGCGACACGTTTCACAGATGTGTAAAATGGATTTTTGAGCGTGTCGCCGTTTGTTTAGGCTGAAACATATGTAAAAGGGATGGGCGAACAGATTTCTTGTAAAAATATTACCCACCTCTGTTATACGTTACCTTAATCTTCAAATTTAGTTAGATAAAAAAAGTTCCGTCCAGTCATTGTTTCGTTTAACAACAACGAAAAATAATAAGAAAAATAACGCAATCATTGTTTTCGTTCACTAAGAAATATTTTCTATTTACATATCAATTCAAGATGTTAGAAATAAAAGCTTTATTGAAGGAAGGTTTCAGCGTTTTCTCCAAGTCATAATTGAAACAGAATGGCTTTTGAAACGCTCCGAAACTACGATCGTCGTGTGTGTTTCACTCACTTTCCCGGCAGTTTATTAAGAATTTTCTTTTCATTCCCGGATTTAGTCATCATCATAACTCGTTAACGCATTAAAACCACAAGAATGTAAAATATATTATATTTTCGTCGGCGAAGTATGAAACCATTTCGTAGAAGTGTCGTTAGCTGTTAAAGACCCATTTCCGAAACAGTTTCCGGTGAAATAAAAAGCGGCGCGTTTTGTGTGGGTGTCAAAATTGTCACAACGATAGTTGAAGGGTGTATGTATCTTTAGAATTCGATGCTGAACACAATTTTTGTGTCCCAAACCCTGTGTTCTTAAAAGTGTTTTTCTCCTCGGCGAGACTGTCATGAATTGATACTGCTATTTTAAAAAGCTGGAGCGTCAGAAAAAACTTTTGTTTTTAAAACAAATTACTTCGCAAAACATTCGTAATACGGATGATTATTCATTGGTTCAAACTTACTTGGTGGCAGCATGCAATCTCAGGCATCGTTTAATGTGTTTCATGTCAATCATCTTAATGATATTTCGGAGAACCCTTTTCGCTTAGCAGTTCGTCTGGAAGTCGGGAACGTAAATGACACCAACGGCGCCGGCTGTTACAATTCATATTTTACACTGTTCCCCTTTTTCGCACAAGAAAAAAAAAATTATTCGGTTTAATATATTTCAAACGATTTGTGAAAGCCTCTCGCGTCCCAATATAAAAATATATCTGAGAAGAAAATGGATTCGGCAAACAACGAAAACTTAATAAAAAATTTCCTTCCTTTATATTTGCTTTCCTTATTTGTTTAAACGATTATCTTCAAGTATATTGTCTTATCTTTTAAATAACGCATTATCGTTGTGTTGCTTTAGGATCTCACAAATTTTTTGTTTTTATATTTATTTAGACTGACATATATTGGTAATAGTTTAGTATCAAATATCGACTTATTTACGTCTTGTTTTGGAATTGGTATATCAAAATACAATGTAAATGTCACATTTTCTTCGTAATGAATGGTTTGAATAAAACAACAAGCTTCGATCTCGGTTCAATTTTAAATAGGATGTTTAAGTAGTCTAAATGAATGGATTATTCATAAAACTTACTACAGACAGCACGAAGATCCAAATTTTAGCTATTATTTATTTAGATTTAGCTATTGCTAGATGATGATATGCTGACTTTTTTATCTGTTTACACTGGTTGTTTTACATACATACATTTTATATATTATTATTATTATTACGTATTATCCAATATACATTGTTTTCGGCACTAGTGGCATAAGTTAATCCGATAACGTAGCATTCCATTTTAGATTGCTTGGTATCAAAAATATAGGTTGTTCTGCAATGGTTTTCGCTTGAGCAATAATCGGGTTTCTTGATTAAAGTTAATTATAAGTATTGAAATGTAACAAACGTAACCCAGGCACTTGTAAAAACAAGATTTGAATAGTCCGCCATTAAACCCGAAGCGAACTTGGCCGATCAAAAAGCGGGAAAAGCTAACTAAAGACATCTACGTTGAATCCAGGATAAAATACCTAACAACCACTAGAATGCAGTGATAAATTTAATAACATCAGCAATGAAATAAAACACAAGCATGGTGATAACGTAAATTATATTTTTTGTATAAAGTTTGCTCTTCTCGAGCCCTTCTAGGTGGAGGTGAATGAAACAACGTTGTTTGTATCAAGTTGGGTTTGTTTGTGTGTCTTTTAATTAAATATAATTTTTAACCATAACTTATATATATGACTGTTTTAATGTTATTTTTAATTTATATGTGACGTTTCCATCAATTGATGGTAATTTAAGACTACCAACTCTTATTTGTTACGAGCCTTGATAAAGCCCTACGCATAGGAGGCGAAACGTCGGCGTTGACAACATATTGAGTTTGTTGTTTCATTCACCTCCACCTGGAAGGGCTGGAGAAGAGCAAACTTTATACAAAACTTATAATTTTGGAGGAATACTTACCTGGTAAATTATATTGAACGTTAATTCATTTTAAATAAAATTGTCAATTTTGACAAAATTGTGTAAATATTTAAAGCCAAAGGTACCCTCTGCCTAGGCTGCCTGAGGAAAGAAGGGTAAGAGAAAACCTCAGGTTCCGCCTTAACAATTAAACAAACACAACATAACCAAAGTGTGTATCGAAATAATTAACATTCATTGTAGGCAATTATTATTATAAAGACAATTATAATACATGTATCAGGTTGGGGAACCGTTCATCAGTTCACATTCAAACCCGAACAACCACCATTATGAGAATGTAGATGCAGAATATTTCCGATGCAGAATACAGCAATTCAGCTCATTTATACATGCATTTTCATGTTAAAACTGAAGGAGGTTAATTAACATTGTATAACACCGTGTGTAACAGGTGAGTTTCACTAGTCACGAAAGCTCCTACCTGCATAAAAGTTGGATTTTCGAGATCGCGTCAAATTTGAGATGGTCATAATGCAGTCAATATTAAGTTTCACAATTATCACATATACACAATAAAATACACATAATAAAATAAATAGAAATAAATGTGACTACGAGTCACCCCTCTGACCTTTGTCTCTCACGGAACAGAAAATATTAATTGTACAACAAAGCTCTTTCACACAGTGGTATTGCTTCATTCTAAATCATACTTAATCAACAGAGCGCTTTAAAATGTATCTTAAATTAAAAGATCAAAAACAAGCATCTTACATTCTCTTAATAGTATAGGAATCAAACAAAAAGAAGCGCCAACAAAATAACGGTTCCGCCAATCAAAGACACGTGGTTAAATTATTTATAACGTGAAATCAAGCGCAGTGTATATAAGATAAAACAGATTGATAAACGCCATAACACGAATATTATGCCAATATTATTTGTACAAAAAAAATGCAATCCGAATGTTAGGTCACCATCGCGCTTAAAATAAAAATTGAAATCAAAAGCACGAGGCCGCGATAATTACTTTTTAAATATAAGTTACAATCAAAAGCGCGTATCTTTAAATTGTTGAAATTGCGTAATCAAGAAAAGGAATGCGAATGCTACGTTAGATGGCTTTCTACCCCAATTGCACAACGAAACACGAGATTACAATACGCAATCATTATAAAAAATAAACGTAATAAAACAGTCTGAGACCAGATGCCAAAACTTTCTTTCGCATCCTCGACAAAACATGCAGCCCCTTTAACGGGACTTTGTAACGGTGCTATCTGACCGGTGCTCATCGACATATTTTAAACCGATTATAAAAATTCCGGGTAATATTTGAATTTAAATAGGGATCTTTCAGTATTAAAGATTTCCGCTACCGTACGAATAAATAAATAAATAAAAGAGTTTCGTAAAATCAGATTACTAAAAGTTGTGTGACGATGTACATAATTTTGACATTCATCTTTGAACACTGTATGAGGTGAGCGATTTACGATGTACTATCTCAATTTGTCCTCGAATATAATATTGATACCCTTTTTTGCAAACATCTGTTATGGATCCATCATTTTGAGTTCTAATTCCCAAGTTGGTGCTCGTAATGCATGGGTTTCCAAAAATTAATTTTTAGGCGCTCATCTTAAAATCTGATAAAATCACAATAGCGATTCGCACGATTTTCGAAAAGTTACTAGTTATTTATTCGTATGGTACATTTTTATTTTATTTAATATATTATGATATAAGTGTAATGTGTGGTGCTTTAGAGATCATCACCTGTATAGTGCTATGACGATACCGTGTGCAGTAGTGGATTGGTTCGTCTTGGCAAAGCATTTGCTTTGAGGTTTAGGAAAACCACTAACACGTAAACATAAACATTTTATTGCAAAGTAACCATCTATTTTTAAATTATTGTGTTATTCTGTCGTGTGGTAAGATTATTTCGCGATATTCAATCAATGACGAAACCGGAAAGCCAACGCATAACGCCATATATCGGTGACTGAAGGAAACACTAACACGTATATAGAATCTATTGCTTGTATCTATGGGACGTTATACATTCCGGGAGATGATGTATTTCTGGTACTATATACTGACTAGTAACCAAACCCATTTGAAAATGGGCTAATGTAGACAAATCTGAAATTAAAGACGTGAGGTCACCGCTCCAGGTCAGATCTCAAGGGTCAGGTCAACTTGAACCTATCTTAAAACATTCCCTTGACATCCTAAACACTTTGATATATAACATGCTTATGTTTCCCTGGATTTACCGCTCCGGTCAGAGGTCAAAGGTCAGGTCAACTTGTGACCCCGCCTAAGATCAGCTCCCGGATTACTGATGATTGCTAATAATATTCTGCGTGTTTGGCCACCTAAGGCGATCCAATAAGTTGTATATCAAAGTCAAAAAAGCTTTCGAAATATGCATCTGTTTCAGCGGTGACCTTCTCGATGAACTCTTTTTAGGGTCAAATAAAAATTGGGGTAATGAGTTTGCCGGTTATTGTACTCCATGTTTTAGTTTTATATATTTTAAATTAAAATAAAGTCAAATAGGAACTCCAACAATGTCACCTTGATCCACTCTTGTGCGGAGTTATGTATCCAAAAAACCATTTTGGGTATCAGATTCTTCTAATGATCAACTTCACTTAGCAGATCAGGAATGTTGGAAGATCCACGTTTCAATTTTTCAAGAGGCAATCGGAATGGATAAGTATTTTGTTAAATGGCGGCGTTTTACCTTGACTTCTACTCCTAGACATTAGAGGTAAGCCAATTTCTGAAACTTAATGAGTTTGTTTATGTACTAAATACTAGTAATTATCTAAAATTCGGTGCAGGATGGTAACTATCCATTAATTAATTTCACTTAAAATTTAAAAACGGTTTACGCAACGGTATTTAATATGGAGAAAGTCAATATTGCAAAGCTCAAAATCTGATGAAATGTGTTTACAAAAATGAGAGAACTAATTCTGTATTCGCAATGATGTGCTTGCCATTTAAATTTCAATTGCACTACTTATTATTAAATTCCAAGATCCCACTGTAAATGAGATCTCGAGTTAAGTTCAGAAGCAGATGATTGGAAGTTACTTCAAAAGTTAATCGTTCGGAACTATAATATCTACCTTCTCTCCGACATATTTCAGTGATGAAATTAAATCAAGCATATTTTTTCAAAAATTCCAGTAATCAATTAATGCTAATAAAATAAAAGCTTCAGGATGGAATCTCGACTGTAGATTGGAGTTTATAAAGCCATCAGTGCCCTCATTCGTAAGGTGTAATGCTAAACACTTGAAACCATAAACATCGAGGGTTTTGTTAATAATGTATCACCTTCGGGTACGATTTGGATATCAAACCATTAAGAATTATCGACTTATGAATCTAGAATAAAACAAATAGGTTCACAGCAGATGGAAGGAATTTATTAAAAAGTAATCGTTCATTGATATTATACCGTTTTCCAAAATTTGGACACCAAAACACAAATCACATTTAGGCGTCTTAATATGGTATATTTAACAATTTATCCTCGATTCGTGGATGCGAATTTTCGCTTTGTTGTAAGGCAAACTGAGGATAGTTTACTTTGATGCAAATACTGCTAGCGAATCTTCTGAAGAAGTTCAAACACCTGAACACATAAACGAAAGAAGTGAGTTTGTAAGCTTAACTTTTTTGGCATTGGTTTTGAAAATCCAAAAGAATATTTTTGGGTCCCAAAATTCGTTTTAATACTAAATACTATACAGGTACACGGGTTATTCGATGTAAAATATGATGGAAGAAGACTGAAAAAATAGAATCATCGCAATACTGAAATACACCAGTTCATTCTAAAAAAAAATGTGTAAATGAACTCATCATCGAGGTTACTAACCTGGTACCCCAGTTAAGGCAGCTCAAGATTACGACTAAAGTTTTGCAAAAGCAAAGTTCACTGCTACGAATGTAAGCACCAGGTACATTTTAAATGTAATATGTTTGCTCATAATTTCTTACAACAACTTTAGTTTGATTTGGAAAATTAAATTGACCGGTGAGCTTAATATATTAAGAACGGAAACTGCACTACGACGTTCTAAATGTATGCATTTCCCAGTTTAGTCAATAGTAGTAAAAAAGTCCAAAGTGTGCAATGGAATATTATACAATGAGGGAGAGAAATGCATGATTTTCCCTAGGTTTAGTTCGTAACCAAAGGGTGCAGTGTTTATTTATTTATTGAGCAAATTCAAAGCTATCCATTTAACTGCATACAAAAATTAAAATAGAAATTCCAATTTCAACAATATAATAAAATAAATTGATTTGCCTACAACCCAAAAATTAGAATTTGTGCCCAAACAGTTCTGATTACGCTACTTGTTTACAGTTTACGCAAATTTGCAAACAATATCGACTATCTTCATTATGTAACTGATTTGAACTAATTTTAACCTCGAGCATGTTTTGCTAATGTCAATATTTCGTTTATTATTAATTAGTTTAGTTGATTACGCCAGTTGTATTAAGAGTGTGTTACAATCCTGTTTTGCCCTAAACAAAATAACAGTTTTATATTAAATTATTTAAAATTAATGGATAAATCTCGATATACCTAGTTTTTAAATTTGAAAAAACCAAAAAAGATTTTTTTCTTTTTATTTATGTGGAATATTAATATAACAAGGTCATTCCGTCATGAGACATTAAATTGTATGAACATCTCCGCCAGCTTCAAATTTTTTAGCAGCGTAATTTATTAAATAAAACACTTAATTGTGTTTATGTAAAGTTTTGCCCCGTGTGTCAATATAGAATTGACGAAAGGAAGCAGAAGAACATAAAACTCATATTGGAAGTGTGATATGGTCAAAATATTCATTTCTCTGCATTTTTGATCTCGTTAAAAAGGCGTGTAATGCGTTAAAAATATTAATCGTATTTTGAACCAAACTATTTTTCTTAATGTCAATCTATAGTTTATAATTAATTTTTATTTTATTACGCAACGGTTTCGAGTTTCTATTTTTGAATAGCAACTAATCACAGATGAATTATCGCTCAAATTATCGACGCTAAAATTGAAAGTATAAAAATTTAATAAGTAATTTTTTATTTATTTTTGTCAAATTATATATTTTTGGCAGAGTTCCCACTTCTTTCGTTTGAAATCTACATTCGGAAATTCTCTATCAAAATATGTTTCATGATCGTACTGTAGACCAGATAATTTTGAGTAAATGTTCCACTTGTGCATGATCTAACAATATTGTTGGAGTAGTGAAACATTTACTCAAAAATTATCACATTGCGATCATTTAACATATCACTACTGTTTATTTCGCCACTAAGGATCCAGTCAAAATGGATTTTTAGACCAATGTTTATCTTCTTCCACTATGAACGATTAAAATGTTTGATTCCGCTTTTTAATTGTTTCTAAAACTGTTGTAATCAACTAAACTAATTAATTATAAACAAAACAATGAACTGGGTGGCCAAGAGTTGATATAGGAGAATGCAACATAATCTCTTAACTTGTTCTTTGAAATGTAATACTACACAGTGTATACAAATTCTAATTTTTTTGGGTTCAATTTTAGCGTTTAATTAGTTCTAATTTTTTTTTAATTTTCAATTAACCAACTTTATTAAATGTTAATTTGATAGAATTCTACATCTTCATCTTCTCAACTTTTTGAGATTAAATTTGTTACATTTTTTAAAACTAAAATTGAGAATTTACTTCCTATGGTATATAAATTTTGTTTACGGCATTGATAGAACGAATGTAAAATATTATGGTAGTTCACGTCAAAAATCCCATGAACAGTCAATGATATTCTCTGCCGTTTTTTTTTAATCTCATTATTTATAAACAATGCGCAATTTTGGCGTTTTATTGTGACTTAGGAGAAGGTCGTTACGGCTTAAGTTTTTGTTAATTTAGAAATTTTACAAATTGTTTTTGTAAATATCTTAATAAATTAGCATAGTCTAATAGGTTTATTATTCACTTCTTACAGTTAGAAATTTTGATGATTCGAGAGTTCAGTTACGTTCGTAGATTGATTACAGTAACTTTGTACCGGATTCTTTCTGAGTACGTTGATCGATCTCGAATTCGAATGTGCCCATTAAAATCCTTTCCTCACAAATAAATCACCTATCGCAAATAGTAATTAAGCGATTAAGCTCGTAAAACTACTGCTACTTTTTGTGTAGGAATTTTAATGATATTGCAAACATCAAATTAAACAAGCCTAAATTTTACATATTCTTGTAAGTGCCTCTTTGATGAGTTAGTGACATAGATTATACGAAAGTACTACTAACTTTAATTAGATCTTCACATTAAACCCGTGTTATTAAACTAATAATATATTACTGATCTCAAGTTATCATTTTCAACCTTTCACCCTGTGCGACATTTCTTATTATACCTTTGAGATTTCCCAATTTAGATGACACGCAAAAGCTTTATACAAGAGAACTCGTTATCTATGTGGGATCAGAATTTTTCAGTAATTTGGAAGTGGACAAAGCACTGCGATTTTACTAGATTTGGTTTTTTGTTATCTTTGTAAAATAAACCGGAAATAACATGAAACATGTACTAAAAATATCAAAGGATTCTTTTATTTATTCAAGAAACTTAATAAAAGCGCTTATTTAGTATTCGAAAAGCTATTAATCTATTGTTGAAACTATAAAGAAGAAAACGCTTCAAAGGAAAATAAATAAGTAAATATTTATGCTGTTTTTTAAGATTAACTTATTTAATGGATGGAGCGTTGATCTGGCAATGAAGAAAAATTTTAAAAAGATACTTCAGATGTTGTTGACAAGTTTCAAAAATAGCCGGAACTTGACTTTACATATGCCAACTAAAAATACGAATATAATAACGTTATTTTTCTCGTTTTCTTGTGGTTTTTTTATGATGAAGACGCACGTATGGAACAGTACGTTTGGTTTCTCGAGACAATTAAGATGAAAAGATTAAAAGACAGACGAGCTTTAATTCATTTTGCAGACGGTCTTATGCTTGCTACCTAAAACTGACAAAGATTGGTATCTATCCCACGTGAATACAAACCCACGTGTGTTGGTAAAATATTATTTGTAGTAGACCGATTTCGGTGTGCGAAACGTTCCAGTTGAAAAGGTGCGGTTCTGTATTATAGTATTCTGTATGCAGTTATTATTAACGGCGTGCCAAGGCACATCAAAATCTTGTCGAAATTTATTGCCGGTATAAATTCGAAGATTACTTTAATAACAATAATTGCCTTTATTGGTATTGCCTTCCCCTAAAGGCGTTCGTCAGCAAATTCTATTGATTTTACTAGTCAATAATAGCACCTGCATAGACGCACACACGCACACCTTTTTATTCCATTTCTAAATAATTAAATAATCGAATTGGGAAATCGCGCTCATTTCGTGAGCCATAAGTTAAAAGCCACCACCACGATCATCCACCATGAAAGAAATTAATGAACTTCCTTTTATCAATCTGATTTATATTTCGGCTTAATTTTTGAAATGTCTGCATTCTGTCAAGACTAACGCCGGTAATTCGATGAACGTTTTATCTTTATACGACTTTATAAATGTTTCAAAGAGACTTTTATCTTTATTATTGGGGACGTAAGTGCAAAAGAAACTCGCGCTGCTTATATTTCAGAGACGTTCTCTTATCTTTAGTGTGTAAGATGTTATGAGAGGGTTTAATAAATTAATTTAGTTTATCGTCGCTTTGCTTTAGGTTACGTTTTATTTTAAAATATATTCGGGTTTATTTTTGTAACGTCGTGGTGCGACTTGGGGAAAAAGTGGAAGTGTCACTTGCTCTCAAGCGAGAGACTAGCGTTAAATTACGTACTTTACTTTTCGAGTAAGTATCGATGACACGATTTTAGATAAGTACGTACTCGTATATACCTGCGAAATATATACAGATGGAACAAATTTTGACGATCATGGTGGTCTTAATTCTACCTGTTTGGATTTATTGCAGTTAGTGGCGATTGGATACTCAGATAAATGTGTTGTTAATATATTTTGTCAGTTTCGATGCTAAATTTGTTTTACACCAGTGGGACACTAAAATTACTGTCACTGCGTGATATCAATTAACGTAGAACAGAAGTGACATGAATGACACTATTTAATTTAACAGGAACAGTTGACAATTTTGGGTCAGACGTATTGGCTGATTTTGGTACGAAGTGTCATGCTATTTGTTCAATTATAACGTTTTTAATAGATTGTAATAAAATATGGTAATTTGAATTAATTATACATTAAGGTTCAGCTATTCAACTATCCTTTTCCGCCGTCTAGACACACACATGATCGAAAACATTGTTTACATTTCAAATATTACATAATTTAATAGGTACTATGCAAAGCTTTTATGAATATATAAAAGATGTGTGAGTACTTCGTAGAGAATTCAAAGTAGCCTCAACAATGCTTTTATAAATTGTCAATATTATTTCAATAAAGTGAGTTATTAATTAAAACAAAAGTACCTATTCAAAGAATCTTTCATTGTGTTTCAAAAATAATACAGTTAGACAAAAGAGTTAGAAAAAATCTTTGTATTTTCGACACACCATTATAATCATTTGCCGGAAGGTACAAATACTGATAGTATATGCAAATTATAAATGAAGAACATAGATTATTATTCAGTTAGAGCACATATGCGAATTAAAATATTGATTTATCTGTGTCGCATTATTTGAAGAATATGTGTTAAAAATGCAAGATTAATTAGTATTGCTATTTGCTAGCCACTGGAATTTTCACTTACTAATTTTAATGAAATAAATAGTAAACTGTAGGCAGCGGTACGTTGAGCACTTGATTTGAACGACTTGAACTTAATGTTCTCTACTGCATTTATTCTTCAAATTAAACTAAAATATTCTGAATATTTTCTTTCCGAATTAACTTAACTTAATAATAATACTTTCTTCCTATACAACTTCAGTTTGTCTGTGCAGAAACTACTCATTTTTTTTAAAATAGGGTCCCCTCGCATATTTGAATTTTATCTTGAGTTTTAAATGGACTTTAATAGTACTACAATGTATCTTTTTATTCACAACTCTTATTTTAGATGTTTAATGTTCAAATCTTTAGCAAAGAATAACTTTTTTAAATGCCTTCTACAGTTTCAAATATATTTACCACTATTTGTTATTTCAGTATTAATTATATTAATTTTATACATTAAAGTAGTCGTTAAGTGGAGTTTCAGTAAGTATGAATTTTAGAAGTATTTAAATAGTTATTTATGATATAAGTGTGTGAAGTACTACCTTTGTGCATGAGTTTCAGTGTTAGGCACGAGCCGAAGGTGAGTGTCCTAATGCTACAAGTGCACATAAGTACTTCACACACAAGTGTTATACAAAATATCCCTTAAATATGTAAAAGTGAGGTTGAAAAATGCCTAAGAGAACAGTTGTTCAGAATTAGATTATACATCTATGTGCAAATTTTTAAAAGAAAATAACGATTTTTCAAAATATCAGTTTTCGGCATTTTTCCGGAACTATTGAGAAAACAAAAATTTTTCGCGTTTGATTTGCATAAAACGCAATAAAACCAACAAATAAACTTCACAGTCCAGTAATTTTTATTTGTTAGTCTACCAATGGACGGTAAAGAACAAAAAACATTGTTTTTAGAACGGATTTTGTTGCAAACTCATTGCCGGTCACTGTATTATAATTTTTCTATTAAATCAAACTTTAGCCCAAAGTTCTTAGCAACATAAACCGTGCCCAAACATCAAATTCACGCTTCCCCATACTCATTCTTCGTGCACTCTAACTTTAATAATAGTAATAATACATTCTTTATTAGTCTGCGTAATATTACAATAAGGGACAAGAGAAAAAAGAAAAAAAAAACAATTTAGTATTTACCAGTGTCATCTGTTCTTCCTTATGAACCTGGTTTTATGTTCATGGTTTTTATTTTATTAAGCCTCTCATTCTCTCTCTGTCTTTTGCATCTCCCTTCTCTTTACCACTTTATGATTCATTTCTATCCTTTGTCCACTTTCACCTAACAATATCGTTCTCTCCCTCTCTTCGGTTTGTAATTTGCTACAATTTTTTTCAACTGTTCCCAATTCTCCCACCCATACATCCTACATTCTGTCCTCATCAGTTCTCTAGTACCTATTCTTCGCCTCCTCATTCCAATGTCCAACTCTGGCAATCAACCTTTTCTCTATTATTCCTTTTGCATATTTCAGGTATTTTGGCACTCTTTCTGTTAATATCTTCTTCTACTTCTCATTGTATCTCTCCTCCGCTATATTTGTCCTTTTTTTCTGTATAGTATGCCATTTGCCTCTTATTACCTTCTCTTATTCTGTTTTAACTTATAAAAACCCCAACGTAGGTTAGGTCTTCAAGAGGAATGCGTTTAGAAGGTAATTCATCTGTTGCGACGTTTGGGTTGCTGTGCCTGACATCTGAAGAATGCCTTGATATTCCAATAATACACTTCTTACTAATTTATCATACAGCAATTTTCTTTTATATATTGTTTCAAAGACATTGTCTCCTATTCCCTAATATATTTTTTCTGCTCTAAGTATCTAATATATACGTCATTGTCTTAACTTGTTCTTAGGACCAGTTGTATAAAACTGATTACAATGTAACCTTAGATTAAAAACTATTGTTGCTATGATTAGTCCTTTGATTCAATTGTATTTACCCTACGGTTAAATTGAACCGACTTTTATACAACTGGCCCTTAAACATTTTAGTCTTCGTTATCACTGATTTACTACTCTCACTTTTTCACGTGTTCCGATGAATTAGAGTTAGTATGTACATAATAACGAAGCAAAAAATTTTGCCAGAAGGAATAGTTACAAAAATATTTATTTTACACTTTTTTTCTTCAAATAAAATTTGTTTGTAATTTAATTATAACAACTTTAGTTTAAACCATTTTTTTGATACATAAATTTTATTTTCTATAATTTTTACTTAAACTATTTTTTTAAACGCAATTTTCATTTTTTTGTCGACCAAATATTCAACGTTTCTTAAAACTTCAAGGAAGCTCACGCGCGCCTAACATTACTTTGCCCCAAAGTAGGTAGCGATCTTATTAACGGTTTACCAGTTAGGTACATTTAATCAATTATTGGCCGTTACTGATATCATTTATAATCAATGCTGATATTTATAATTGGATTTTATAAATTTCTCCAAATTTTTCCTAGTTACCCCACACTTTCGATACTCTTTCACACGTTTGTTAATATCAGACGATGTGGAGTTCTGCGCGAAACGGTTGTTTCTTTCTAAATACTTTTATAATCCTATATATCCGCTCATCACTTCAGAAACAAAGAACAGTCAAAACAGTGGGTTTATATGTAAGGAGCTTCAAAAATCCTATTTATTCGATGTCTTAAACAATACGGAGAATGCTTAGAAAGGTATACACCTGAAGGAAAATTATGATATAAGTTAAATATGTGTTTTACGACATCTCGTGTTAGGACGTGAAAATTATGATGAAAATTAAAAATAAAAAACCAGCCCAAAATAATTTTTCTATTTTTTAAAGGTTTGTCGATTGATCTTAACTTGATGTACACTGATTTCAGCACTTGATGTATTTTGGTTTTCTGTAAATTAATGGTAAAACTTTAGAGACATGATAATTGGGAACAATGAAAATGAACACATACAACAATCCAAAAGAACAATATATTTATTTTTTTTTAATAAAAATGCATTTCTTGTGTAGTTTTTTTGTTTTTTGGTCTTATAAGTTTGGAACAATATAGGACAATCATGGAATCACTTAGAACAAGTAACAATTTATTTAAATTTAGAAAATAGTGGTTTAACTTATTTTAGCACTTGTTAATGTGTTTTGCTGTATATTTGTAATAACATATTTTAGAGAATATATAGGATGTTCCAGCGCTCTGTCAACGGAGCATTGCTTCCTTATAAATAAAGGGTTTTGGGTGATAGATGTCACTTTCCTCCATTTTTAGAAAATATTTTTCTATATACAGTGTGTTTATTTTTTGGCAACATACCAAAGTTGCATTTGGATTATACTCCAAAAAGCAACGCAATTTTGTAATACTCATCATGGGTCTATTTCCAATGGTTTTCGAGTTACCAGTCGTTTTATGAGCAAAAGACACAATTTCAAAAATTCATTACTAACTCACCCAAGAATTTTGGAATATGATCTAGTTTATGATGGGTTTTGTCTTATTCGATCAATATCATTTTATTATACCAAGTGGCTTAAAAACAAAAAGAGACATGTTCGGATAGCCTTTTCGATGGTCTTTAATAATAACCCAGCTTGTTCAGGTGTTCTTGATAGGTATCTGGTAAACTATTAATTACACGACGCAACGGAAGATAACTCTAATTACACCATATTTAAATTATCTTCGTTTAGAGAAATATTAGCATACGCAAATTACTGATCATGTCGCGAGAGACAAAATTTATTACCTGTTTTTTTTGCACTTTTTCTGTATCTCTAAATATTTCAATTTCAATTCTAGTCGACGGCTCCATTCGGAAGAGATTGTAGCAGCCTTTAAAATTCTTAAAATCTGTTAAGGACTTTGTCGCACAACCCAGGACTGCTATATTTTTGTACAATAGACGAAACCAGTTTCCAATGGGAAGCTGTATGTCCCCTAATCGTGCGGTGTATGTTATTTAAATTTTAATCGAACTGTGATATTTAATTTTCTTGTTGTCTATATTTGTATTTCGCTACGGGGTAAATCTTATTTTACTTAATTATGTTCTATTGACCAGTTTTTTCCTTTTTCTATCTCCTCTACGATCCTTCTTCAGAGAGATACTTCCGTTAAGCTAGCTGGTGCGTCGAATTAGTGACTTTCTTAACTTTGGCTTCCGACCTCGGAATGCGTAGTGCGGAATGAAGGGTAGTAACAAAAATATAAACATTTGAATTTTTAGATATGTAATTGTATCATAAAAGCAATGCATGGCTAATATTCTTACAAATTCATCCATGAGAACACCATAGAACGTATGTACTTGGTTTAGGGGCTATGACATATGTCAATTTCAATTAATGCTTATGGTATACTGTAAACATTTGTTTACAGACAAATCAAGCCAAATGTTAAAATAATAACTGTTTGGGTTGGTTAATAGTTGTTCTAATCGTTATTTGAGCATACCTCGTTATGAGCATTATTTACATTCAATAAAGGTGAAATTCATTTTTATGTAAGATATTTCGACTTTAAAAAAAAATAATATTGAAAAATTAAACATAAACTAAAGCTTTTACGTTAAAAATTAAATTTTTTGGATAGTTCTAGAGTTACTGAATGAGAACAAAATTTAAACAATAATATGACGTCAAACAAGTTTTTAATTACTGGACAAATTGCTTTAGACCATTATGATTTTATTTACAATTCTTAGAATACTTTCCAAAATTGAACTCTTATTCAGGTCTTCGTTAAATTTCCCTCGTTGATCTTTTTACGTCGAATAAGGTTTAAACGGCTTTTTGGAATATCATATAATTTTTTCACAGACTACTTTCAAAATTAACTCTTAATAACTCTCAAATTTTTAGGCCCTAACTGCACTGTGAATTTCGGTGTATTTTTACTTCCATTCTACCCACAGGTTTTTCTGTGGTCAAAAGCTTTTGGGAATTCTGTTAACTATTTCTGAGAAATATTTTTGTTAAAATTAGAAATCTGATTTCTTTGGTTTACAAATTAAGTGTGTACCTAAATGAATTAGGTATAGTACAACTCATTTTTCTTTCATTTAGAAAGATTTTCTTTTAATTTAAGCTTATTGATTTCCAAACTTTTGTTTAATTTGAATATTTTATAGTAATTCGGGACGTTGTTCAAAAACGTAAACGATTACAAAGCTTTTAAGTAATAGTTAAATGTTTGTCATCGAAGATTAGGCAAATACAAACGCAATTTTCCCCTTTTACCCACAAAGTGTCCACCATGTCTACCAGGACATACAACAAAAATTATAATGATCTACCTCTGTTACAATGCATTCCACATTAAACGCATTAGCGTAAACACACATCAAAGATAATTACCTGTCCAACTATAAACTGTATATAGGTAGTGCATTATTGTACGTCGAACAACAGTTAATTTAAGCGACATTAATGAAACCAATAAAATAAAATGGAACCGCATCGTTTATTATTAGAACGAAACGATTCCGAATGCAACACATTTATTTATTGTTAAAGTATCATTAACATTTTCAAAACCTTTAACAAAACATCTATTGGCTTTGTTAGTGCCCTTATTGTTTTCACGTCAACATTATTGATCGTACCAGGTCGTATCATTCATTGCACGTCATACTGTGATAGATGTATTCAATCTAAAGATTAAAGAGGGATGCTAATCGCTAAAACAAAATATTTTAATATTAAAAAGAAAAAAAAAATCAAATAAAGCGCGGGCGTAATTAATGATTAGATCTACCGCAGAGGTTTAAAATAATTATTTATCGTCGAAGATGAAAAGAAGTATACGGTGTTGTTGGTTACCAAATAACGTTGCTTATCGATTTATGATTTTAATCCCACACTAATTAATTATTTGTGCACAATACTAATTTATAAGTAACCAATTAGCGTTTCGGTGTCTTTGATTAGTTCGTTTTGTGTGCGCACGACTAGGATCTTGATTAATTAAACGCTTTTATATTAAATAAACAGATGGATATACGACTTTTTATAACATATTCATTTTATTACGTGTGAGTAATGGAAATTACCATACATAATGCACACCTCACACGACCATTTGTATACACAAACTCAATACGTTATTACCCCGTAAACAAAGTCCATGGTTATTAAATATGTATTTCTGGGAAAATCGTAAACTTCTATAACTAATTGCTTGGTTGTGGATATTGTTAATGTAAGCGTAGATTTATATAATTATGTTGTAATATTTGTTAGCGGTTTCTTTCATCAGCATTATCATCATTAAAATAAGCGACGCTTTTCTCAATTTAGTTATGATATTATCTTAGGGTTTCGAGGTAGATGAGGATGGTGTAATTACGTTTTACCATATAAAGAGTTATTTCTCTCAACACGGATGTTTAATTGTACCTATATCTGGATTTTGGATTACAGTACTCGTTGCCGCTGCCCCCAGAACTTCGTTAATAACATAATTTGGAGATGCTGTGGGTCAAATTTAATATTATTAGCCAAATTTAATTTCATCGAATTGAAATAACTCGTGGATTAATTGTAATCGCGTTCGAATTGAATTTGAAGAACTAAATAAAATTCAAATATCGTTATGAATTATTGATGAGTTTAAAATATGGGAAACAATTGTCCGATACGTAATAATCGATTTTCTTTCCGACTTGGTGCGTTTAATATTTAATTTTGTGTACTGATTGAGTTTTGTTTCCTGCTTGTGGATTTAATGAGTTGTTATTGTGTTTCGATGTAGATGTAGTTTGATAAATTATGTTTGCGTCTGAAGACAAATTACTGAAGTTGTTTTTGCAGTTTCACAATTGCTACTTACGCGCACTTAAAAAAAAACTATTCGTTTAGTGTAACTGCGAGAAAAACTGGAAGCGTGAAATAAGTTTTCCATTTATCATGTAGAATGTGCTCCGGGGATGTCACAATAACGAAATAAGATGATTTTCGTGGAAACTGCCGCCTTTTGCATTTCCATTCTTTCGTTTTTTTATACAGCTTCGTAATAAATTAGTGTGAATTTGCAATTTGGTTGAAAAAATATAGGATTATTCATCTGACAATCGAATGTATTTATTCTTAATGTTTTTATAATCTAAATATGATCAAAATAGCCAATAAAAATAATTTTCTGTTTGATTGAATAAATTCATCGTATAGTGAAATCGTGAAATAATTGTCGTATTTCATTCGTCTAATGGTATGGCATAAATAATCGATTATTACGTAGTTTGTTTTTACTTAATCGATTTATTAATGGGAATGTAAATTTTTATTAAAATTCGACTTGCTTTCACGCATGTAAATTCAATGTAAAATTCAATAATACAAACGACAAGAATGCCGTAGACTTATGTGAATTGTTTACTTCTCATGGCTTTTGCCAAACTGTATTTTCAGCTACTAGAATAATAAATTGTTTGGATAATATTTTTATAAATTTTGTTTTCAAGTACATCACACTAATCTTTTCGGATCATTTTGGTCAAATACTTACTGTATCAGGAATTTTTGCTAAAACTCCCAGTACTAAATTTATAAACAAAATTGTTAGACCTATTACAACTAGGGGATGTTGTTCATTATTTTATATACTTAATAATTGCAATTGGGATTATCTAAATTTATAAAACATTGATTTTGAGACTAAATTTAACATTTACTTTCCAGATTTTATGGATGCTTTTCTTATTGCTTTTCCGCAGAAAATATTAAGAACTCGTCTTACCTACAATACCATTAAATGGTTCAATCCTGAACTGAATAAACTTAGAATCAAACTAGCAAATATTAGTATTCTGTGTTAAAAACTAGAAATCAGTTAAGAGCTCTATATAAAAGTCAATTATAAATGCTAAACGTTCAGCTATAACGAGAAATGTATAAAAAAATCAAATAACAACATTAAAACTATCTGGCAAATTGTTAGGTAATTCGCAAGATAAAAATAACCAAATTAATATTGACGTTAACGTGTTCAATCAATATTTTGTAGAAAACGCTACAAACAATGAGACACTCAAGTCAAAAATAGTTCCACAAAATGTTGTTGCAAAAATAATTTAAATTGTAAATTTTCTTTCAAGCTTGTTTCAGAAGTGGAAGTCAGACAAATAATATGTTCACTTTCTAATAGTCAAACAAGAGATATATTTGTGATATGCAGTAAGGTAATAAAGAAAAATGTTAGTCTGTTTGTTGCACCATTGACCAAATTAATTAATAAACGGAATATAAGTTTAGTTAGTAGTGCCTTTGTATAAAAAGGTGATAAATTTAATTGCCAAAACTATAGACCAATTTCTATACTTCCTATACTGTCAAAAAATTTTGAACGTGCTATATATAATAATAATAATAATTTATTGTATACAGGATGGTTTTACAAGAAGTTGAGTTTTTTCTTCTTTATACATACTTAATTACTACATTACCAATAACAAATACCAAAATAAAACTTAAATTTTAAGAAAGAAGGAGAAAGAAAAAAAAATTCATCGTTCCTAAAGAAACTACGCATTTTAAAAGATTTAAAAAATAAAAATATAGATCATTAATTTTTTCAGTATTTAGATCTCAGCAGAACAATGTAGGAAGTGACTATGCTGTACTTCTTCAAGTAGTGATTTCTGAGAGGTTCGTAGATTGGACATACAAGCAGGAGGTGATGAAGATCTTCGGTTCTTGTTTATTACAAATTGAACAATTTTCTTGGGTGTTTATTTGGTATTTAATGTAACTGTGATAGAATGTAAGATATTTTTTGCTGGCTAGCCTAATTTGGGCAATTGTTCTAATTTTGTTTAGATTTAGATTTGTTTTTAAGTAGTACTCTGTGCTAAAACTAGTTTTTATTTCTTTATAAATTAAGTTGTTTTCTTGATGAATTTTGATTCTTCAAAATTGGTTTTGATTTTCAATATCGCTTCCCTATACAGACTTTGTAAAATTCTAACTAGCTTAGATAATATTCTGATTGATATAGTTTGTGCCAAAGTTTTGTGTGATTTATGTTATCAAAAGCTCTGCAGAAATCTATAAAAATGGCGTAAATTTTTCTTTTTTGTTATGTAGTTGAATTTGTAAAGTTGCAGTCAGTGAAAATATGCTATCTTGAGTGCCTCGATTTTTCTAAATCCCATTTGGTTTTCCTTCATAATATCGTTATCTTCGCACCATGATTGTACTCTGTTGAATACAATTTGCGTAAACAATTTGCAGATGGAATTTATAAGTGCAATGCCTCTATAGTTTATGGGGTTTTGTTTATTTCCTTACTTGTATACATAAAAAGTTGAATTTCTGACCATGATGTTGGTGTTTTTTTCTTTGTTTAAAATTGTATTAAACATGTTTTGAAGGTAATGTTCCCATTGTGGAGTTAAGTTTTATAGAAGTCATTATTAAGTCCATCTAATCCTGGTGCTTTAAGACTTTTGGAGGAAGTGATACATAATTGCAGTTCTTTCAATGATATACAGGGTGTAACAAAAGGTAGGTCATAAATTAAACCACATATTCTGGGGCAAAAAATAACTCGATTGAACCTAACTTACATCAGTACAAATGTGCATGCAAAACAAGTTACAAGGTATCAAAGTTATAATTTTTTTTGTAAATAAGTAAGATTAAATAAAAATTTTGGGACCTGAGAATAACTTAAAAATTCATTTATACTTTATTTTTTGTTATTCGGAATTTTTGTGGTATAATGAAAAAGAGGCCGTGTCTCGATAACAACTAAAGATTCAGTGTCGATGTTGTCTAAAAATCTAGGCATAGAGAATGTTGTACAGTTGTAAAATTTCTGATAAAAATCTTCCCATGTGCTGATGTTTATTTCGTTTCCACTATTATATTTTGGTTTTAGCGTTTTGATAGTTTTCCAAAATTCAATATTATTTTTTGAGTTTGAATCACTGCCTGTAATTTGTTTCTGATAATTGTCTTTGTCATTTTTTACAGTTTGTAAATACATGTTTTTGTTGTTAAGGTATGTTGTTAGGCCTTTTTCTGTTTTGGTTGTTTTAGAACGTAGCATTCCTTACTAAACCACGAATTTCTGTTTCTAGTGTATTCGTTATTCAAACTTGACATTATTTTATGCATTACCGAGTTGCATGCTGCTTCTTTAATTGTTTCAATTAAGGTAGTATTTAAGTCGTTGGTATTTCTGCTATTAATATAAATATTTGCTGATTTATTCAGGTAATCTTGAAATTGCGCTGTGTTGTCTTTATTAAAATTAAATTTAATTAAGTGGTACTTTTTACGACATGTATATTCCTTTTCGTTTTTCTGATTTTTGTTCTGTCAATAGGTTAATAGTGCAGATCGAGTGATCAGTGCGATCTAATGTGGGTACTATTTGAAATCGCGAGACACATTCAAGAAAACTAATGTTGCCCCATGCTAAATCTATAACCGTTTTGCCATTATTGTTTAAAAACGTAAAGTGTCCTTCTAAGTCTCCATAAGTACGGCCGTTTAAAGTATACACACCTAAGGGTTCCATCATGTTTATCATTTTTCCCTCTGTCATGACAAGTTTTGTGTAAGGAGTTAAGTTTGTGGAATACATATCTAGATGAAATTGTATTTAAGTCGATTTGGTTTAATTCACCTATATGGGCATTGAAGTCACCAACGACGACCAATTTGTATACTGGATATGTGTCAATTATAAATGAAAGCGATTCATAAAGCACACCTATACATTCTGTATTATTTAAGCTAGGTTTCCAATAAACAGAAATTAAGATGTAACTTACGTGATTTATTTTTATTTCCATCATTATCCACCAAGTTGTAATTTCGATTGTTCTTGTTTTTGTTGCCACTAGTAGACCACCACTACCTCTTCCTTTAGATTTCTCTTTATTGCATTACTGCTCACTACATTGAATTCGTGCTATACATAATCAAATAAATTCATATTTTGAAAGTCAGAATATATTTCATGTTGGGTTTAGACAAAAGAAGAAAATACTTGTGATGCAGTCACTGCTTTTCTTGAGCGTATTTTGAACTGTTTTGAAAGAGGCGAGCAGTGATTAGCAATATTTTTAGATTAAGTCGTGCTTTTGACTGTATACCGCATCAAATCTTACTTACCAAATTACAAAAGTTATATAACTTTGATCAGGTCAGTTTGGATATGATGAAATCTAATAGAACTCAATGATCAGGTCAGTTTGGATATGATGAAATCTAATAGAACTCAAGTGGTACGTGTTAAAATGTCACATCATCACAATTAATTGTAGATAAGGGAATACTACAAGGTTCAATTCTAAGACCACTACTGTTTTTGATTTTTATTAATGATTTGCCATTAAGCCTCCTAAGTAACGTAAATAGCATATATGCTGATGATGTAACTATCGTAATAGATGGTGAAGATGAAGAAAGACTTTCCGTTTCCGAACAGTTAATATTACCTGTAGTAGAGTGGTGCAATATCAACAAACTAGACCTAAATAAAAACAAAACTAAAACGTTTTAGCGATGTTAATTTTCTAGAAATTACGATAGACTCAAAACTAAATTTTATACAACATACCAATAACATATCAAAAAAAATCAATTGCAATATTTTTATATTACGTCGTTTAGCCGATAATGTGTTTGAGGATGTTTTAAAATCAGTGTATTTTGCTATAATACAGACTTATTTTAATTATTGTAATTTAGTATGGGGAAATTCGGCATCTGCAAAAAGATTTTTGCTCTACAACGTAAAGCAGTTCGAATACTAGGTGGTCTTGGTTATAGAGACGATTGTAGAAATCTTTTCATTAAATTTCAAATCTTAACTTTACCCTGTATATTTATTCTTAATTGTATAATCTTTGTAAAAATAGAACTATTAAAGCATGCCTTTTATTCTTTAGATAAATTTTTGAATTGTAAACATAGTTTTCAAATAGTTCTTCGATTTATATTAACAAGCTGTCGTCTCTAAATGATTTATCATATTTAGCAGAAATAATGAAGATTTGTAAAACAAAACAGTCATTCAAAAATATAGACTTTGAAATATGTCCCGTTGAGTTTTTATAGAGATATGTCATATATTATTGAAATTATAAGTAATTTAAACTTAAAATTTTACGAACAATAAGTGTCGACTTATGTACGTATCACGTACGAAAATGCAATTTGCATGAAAGGTAACTTTGTCGACAGATGTGTTAACAGTTACATAGTCGATCCTTTAATTATCATAGCCAACTATGGTGTCGGCAAAATGACAATCTCAAATCGCCTGTTGAAGGATCGACTTTGTAACTGCACACATCTGTCGACAAAGTTACCTTTAAAATTTTACATTTTAACGAAGTATTAAAAAATTCAAAATTAAAAGGTTGATATTGTTCTCCCATTGTAAACGATACCAGTTTGGTTTTAATAAGATGAAAAAGTAGATAGATCAGAAAAAAAATTTGCAAAAAATAGTCATTTTATTAATTAATAAAATAATTATGAGCAAAAATTTGTAGAAATAACATAAACGTACAAAGCCATGTTATTCATTAAAAATTTAGGATTTATATAATAAATAAAGTAGATTTAGTAATTTTCAATACCATATTTCTATCTGATGTGCAAAAATATATTTTTTAAAAGTCGAATGTATTTTTATTACAAATTGAGATATTAAAAAGTTTTCAAACAAAAGATCTTAAACTACAACCTTTGCTTAAAACTTTTTTCATATTTTTGAATTTTAATTTAAACAAGTAAAATTGTATGCATGTTTTTTTTTAAATCAGAGGTCATGTCACTTGGAGAAAGTTTTTTAATCTGATAGAATACGTTTTTAACTACCTAATTTCAGAATTTCCTCGATCCCTTAATTTTCGGTCAATGTTCCTATTTTTTGTGATATTGTGTCAAGTTTGAGTTTAGAAAGACCTGTGCTAATTCCATGAAGCTTGACAAACCTCGAAATTTTCGGTCAATGTTTAGTTTCTAAAAGGTGCATCCTACGGGAAAAAAGGCAATCTGTAAACTTTTAAAGTAAAAAAAATTTGCTACAACCTCAGTTTCGTTGGTTCAATAAGTCCAGAGATACATTACTTCAAAAAACTGCTTTTAGTGTTTTTAAAAACAGTTATTAATTTATAAATGAAGCTCTATGCTACGCCATGTAAATCATCGCGTGAATCAATTTTCCGTTTTCCTTCATATTATTAGAGTTCCACGTTGGTTCTGTATTACCTTTTTGCACCATTAATAATTATATGGATTTATCGGAGCCATCATTGGCAATTACGTTTCTATTTAACTGTTAAAGAAAGATAATGGTAAAATCTAATTTATTAGGATCTAAGTACATCCGTCACCTTTTCACCAGCCAAATTGTCACCAAGTGGTAATCCATTTGATAATTTAGGAATCGTTACCATTGTTTTTGTATTTTGTAGGCTGTTATTTTCTACTCATCATAAATTGATTTCTGGCATTATCGTGAGACCGAAATGTATAATTTTGGTTGTTGGAAAACGGGTGTTTCTTACCGAAGATGGAATAACCACTGGCATCAGGGTACGATTTTTTCGAGTACTGGTTTTCTTCCGCATTAGGGTTAAGGCCGCGGATAGAACGTTCAAGGCCCTGTTCTCTTTTATTACTGCTCACCATCCAGAGCTGAAACTGGTTGAACCCACGAAATCTAACACCGAGCATCGTAGCACTGGGCGAACTAAGGTCAGATTATCGTACCCCAAACATCTTTAGCCACATACCTGATTTACTTAAGTCACATCGATTATACATATCTTACCTATCTCTTGTCTTTTCTTTCCCCTCTGAGGTACCTTTTGTGTATTTACATTTAAGTGATACAGATTCCACCGAATCTCCACTGCCACTTGCATAAAACTACCAATCATAAATAATAACGTAATTTATGTCGTTATAACAAATTATTATTTTGTTTTTTTTTTATTCTGATTGTTACAACATACACGCTGCCTAAATCAGGATTGTTGAATACTTATTTATATTTGTATTTGTTGTGTACGCATTTCGTATCCACAAAATTTATTTTATATTATTTTTTTCTGTAATATATGTAAATATTCATCACGAGTTTGTTCTCCTCTTACCTCCCGTATATTCAACCCCATAAGGGCGGTTACAAAATATCATATTAAACAATAAAAAGTTACGTTTTTTTTAAAATAAAGTTATTAATTTATCAACGTAGCTCTACGGCACAGGACTTGCAGACAACTTAATTTTCAATCTTAATTTTGATAAATAAATATTTGTGTATATAAAACAATTTTAAATAGCATATTAAACAAATCCATTATTTTATTTGTAAATCGCTAATTGTTCTTAGTCATATAGTGTTTTAAAAAATCTATTTTCGTGAATGTTGCATTTTTAAATAATTACTTAGTTTTATATTTTCTGATCAATCCTTGTTAGTAAAACATTTAATCCTATTTTTGAATTGTAGTGCTGTGGAATACAGTTTGAATCTTGAGTATCTTTTATTCAGTAAGTAGGTATAATATAAATTGTTTAATCTACATGTTTTTGAAAAATCATGTATATTTTACAATTTTCAATTAGTATTCATTTTATTTTAATTAAATAATCATCATCACTTTTTCACATTGTGTAAGTACATTTTATGATACTGTGATCTTGGAAATTTGAGAACTAGCTTCATTTTGCTATTTTCAAAGTGTTAATTCAGCAGTGAATTGCAAATTTTAAAGAAATTTAATAAATAATTGCAATCAGAATTTTTAAAATCGATTTTTAAGGAGGCTGTAGCTCGAAGAGTGTTTTTTTAGAATACATCTTTATAGGAAAAAAATCTTATTTTCATCTCAAAAATACGCCATTAAAATATTTGTACTGAATTTTGAAACACGCTGTATAATATAATATTATAAAGAGTGTTTACAATTGGAGATAGACTTCTATTTTTCTTTCAACTCCTGATCTAGGTGGAGGAGTTAATTCACACTAGCTAGGGTTTAGGAATTTAATAAGATAGCCGAATCATTTAGTTAATATATCGATTTTACCCTTTCTGATTGATGACATGCTCCAATTGCTCTACAAGAAGCTTTAAGCATAATTTTCTCCACTACCGTGACAGTTGGCGTAGTAGGTTCTGCTGAGATGGTACTCTTCTTCTCTTCTTACCTGTTAATGGCTTTGTTTTTTTCTAGTTATTTTTTTTAACTTCCACTATCTATCCAGTCCAAAAATTCTTGTAGTTTCCCCTTTGTGCTCGTACACTTATTGCGAGATATTGCATGGTCTTCCAGGTATAAATAGTTTTCCATTCCTTTTTCATTCTTCTTTTTCCAAAATGTTGCAAATACTTCACATACTGATGTTTGGTTGTGCCAGATACTTTGAAGAATCATAAGCCAGTGAATCACATCACATAAACACATCGTTACTAACAGTGGAATTCCTTCTTACTTATTTTGATGTCGTCATAGTTTCTCTTATTATTTTTTAGCGTTTGATTCTTTTTTATTTTCTTGTAGGTGTTTCCGACCAGTAGTAATTTCCTTTTTCAGTTATTTGGATCTGTTGCTTCTCCTTTCTATTAAGGCTTTACTCACTGCTTGTAGCACTTTTAGATTCCATATTCTTCCATTATAGATGAAGAAACTTAATAACATTTTTCCGATTTATGTGGTAATACTAAAGCAAAAATCGATTTATCATCTAAATAATGTTTTAATTTTTTGTCAACCATAATCTAAATTTAATTCGTTGAAAAATAATTTTTCATTTGTTCTCATCTCATATACTATATAAAGTGTGGAGTAAAAATTGTAATTGGGTGCTTCTTGTAAATTTGACTGCATTGTACGTGAACCTCATTCGTTTTATTGATGTTAAATTGAGGTTTTGCTGATGTAATTTTGTGGTTTTTCTCAATTTCATCTGATATTCCTAAGAGAGGAAACTTAATAGCAGATCGATAATTGTACCTTTCTTTTGGGTTCTAAGAACCCAAAGGTTCAGAATACTGGATGGTTTAAACTTTTTCCCGTATGGTGTCGATGTGTTGATTACTTGTATCTGCGGCAATAATAGCAGAATGTTATTAGGTATATTATTTAAAAAACTTTAAAAATGAGTTCATCATTCTGATTTTAATAAAAATGTCGGTGTCTGATGAATGTATCTGTTTTTCTAAATTTTTATCTGTGGTAATTTAATTAAAAATTTAACGTCTTCATTCTTTGAAAACAATTGTTGATATACATTTTCTCGGATAATCCACACAACGTCCACCATTTTACCATGAAAATAGTTCGACATTCTTCTTCTATTATTATACGTGTTTGGACTCTTAGTGTACCTTGAATAAAACATGGATGAAATATCAAATTGCGCAACTTCTCTTATCACCACGTACTTCTCGTCTTTTATCTTTTCTATTAGTTACAATTGCGTGGATTTTGGCAATGTGAATTAAGGAATAAGTTCTTGATGAATTAACTTTTGTCATTCGATGAAATGATATCTTTTGAATCGTGTGTGATTTTCATCGAGAACACAGGACATTCTTTAATTCGTGCTTAGTTTAAACTAAAGAATTTATAGTGCATAAAAATAGAAAATAAGCTTAAAACCTTATAAGAGTTAACATTCCTGTTTCAATTTTTGATTCGATATTCGTCCAAATACGTACGACTTATAAAAATCTTATTTAAATTATGTTACACGTTCCTTAGATTTTGCAAAATACAACTCAATTCTATATGTAATCATTTAGTTTTGTTCTTGGTCTGTTCTTTTATGTTACTCTAAAAGGAATGAGTTTTATCTACTCGTATTTTAACTATTTTTTGATCTTCGGCACTTGTTTTATCTATTGAAATGTTTTATACCTTCCTATTTTCTTCATTTTTCCGGTGACTGCTAATTTAGATTTATTGTTGCATTTTTTTTTATTTCGAAAAATATTTCACGTGCATTTAAATGACATTATAGAACATTTCTGAAAATGAGGTGAAAGTTACCATAATCGATACAGCATTTCCATATTGAATAGTTAAACCAATCCTCTACTTGAGAAAGCTTTTAGACTTTTGCTGAAGGGCTAACAACGTAATAGTTTAATAAATTATAAAGCCTCAACGCACATTGATCCAGAAGTTTCCACTGGAAATGGTAAAAATAAGAAGTTTATGGTGATATTTTCCTGCTGCAGTTTTCTTTCCGACATATCCAGATTTTTCTGCTGAAAATTTTATGTGGAAACGTGCCTAAACAGGTCACATCCCCAAGTTTGACATTGTCCATTTTTCCCGGAGGAGGGTCATTTCATTATATCCGTAGGCATCAGCATCACATCCGCATATGAATTTATGAGCTATTCATAATTTTAAACCTAAGCGGAGTTCCATTGAAATTGGAAATAGTGTGCCAATTGATCGGGAAGGTAGTACGGTGAGCCATTGAATCATTATTTTTAAAGGTAAATCTATGGTTTTTTGAAGTGTCGTCATTCCAAATTATAGATTTTGTATGTGGTCAAGCTGGGATATGTTCCCAGTTGCGTTTTGACGAGCGAAATGAAGGGTATGGATTCTCTGGAATAAGACAATTCCATTCCGCTAAAACTAGTTAAAAGAATTCTCATCGGATTCGTTAACAACAAATTGATAAAAGCAGAAATTCCCATGACAAAGGAAATGAAAGCAGCGAGAACAATGTCTTCAATTTTCTTTATCCCAATGCCTCCTTGGTTGACTGGAAAGGATGCAAGTCTGTATTTATTGATATCAATCTCAGAATTGATAATGACTTCCAGAGTTGACTTGATTTGGTCGTCACACGATTGTATTGTATCTTTATATTTCCAAATGGGGGAGTATCTTAGTACATATGTCAAATTGGAGACTGTATTAGCCTCTCAAAAAGAAGAAAAAAATCGTACAATTTATGTTCAAAGGTGGTTTTGACTAGACTCTCGGATATAGGAACACTAATTGTATATGTTGCCGTGAAATCCAGGTTTAAAGATTAATCTACACAGTGTGACCTGTAAAGTCTGTATCGTATGGTATGGAAAAGTCTAAATCAGACTATATGATTTTGTAGAAAATTCTCCTATGTATTTTTAATTGTAAGGAACACTACATTATAAATCAAACCTTATTTCAGTAGGTGGTTTTGTTTGTCCAATATGTATCGTACTTGGTTACACTACACACCATTAATTTAAGTTAGTTAGTTTCCTACCAAAGAAGGTGTCAAAATGGTCAACTTTACGCCAATTGTCAGATCGTTTTGACATATGTTTTGAAAATGATAACGATGGTGACTTCGTTCACACTTCGAATTCGAAATACATTTAATCCCATTTTAATGCATCCGTTTTTCAAAATTAGCTACGGTTCGTCTTTGGTTACATAAACAGCTATTGTCTTATTATTACATTTATCTGTAATTCAAAGTATGAGTGTATACGAATTAGCTGAATATTTTATATGTTTATACAAAACCGTTTGAAATCCGCTTTAAGCGCATAATCATCGTTCACTCATGTTAATCCACAACGTGAAGACCTTAACACTCCGTTTCGGAACAATAGCTTAAATCGCGCTCACACATCCGTGCATTTTCAGTAAAACGAACGTTCCCAAACTCAATTACGTAGTATTTTATTAATAAAATTAAATTAATTGTCCATTGAGAATGGTTTAATTATATTCAACGGGCACGTAGCACATTCTAAAATCAAATTTGGCTGACAATTTAACTGTCAAGGTATTTTCAGCAATCAACTTTAGATGAAACTAGCAACAAAATGTGGTGGAAACCAATCATTGACAGCTGTTATTGATTTATTAAACGTATGACCTTCTCTTTTATATAATTCAATTCTCGTTTTCCCGTTGAAAGATAAATCGATGAATCTAATTGCCATCTGAGTGCGTAAAAACGTGTTCTTCTTCCGTACGATTTCTTTTCCATGCGTTTAAGGTCCATTTCTTTTATTTTCAATTTCACCTTTTCAAACCATTGTTTTCGTCTACATTTTATATTCAAAAAAAGAAAAATCGAGTAGTTCTTTAATATTCGTATTTCTCGCTTAAAACGACACCTTGAAAGCAACAGTTTGATATTGGATTTCTTAGGTTTGTTAAATTTAAAGATGTCGTTCAGTTTTTCAGGCAGGCGTATTTTAACTGTTACGGTTGCAGCAGAGCTTAATGGCATATAAAACGCCTCATTTAAGAATTATGTCGTGAAACATGAACAAAGAATCCGTGACTTGTGTCTTGGAGCACTCATTATATTGGGGCAGTCGTTTGTATCGTGAGCTTCGTTCGATAATTAAATAAATTAATGCACTTATCGTATTATCGTACCGTATTGTTAGTTAGAAAAGTTACGGAATTAGGTTACACCTGTACTTAAGCTCCCGTTTCTAAACTCAAGAATGTGAAATGGCTGAATTGCGATCATCCTTTGTACGCGCTTTTAAATGGACGTGATAAATAATGGACAAATGTGTACCTTCAACACTTAAAAGTCAGACGATTATAAATTTTTCCCTTGTCAACCCTCGGTCTATTTGCAGAGCAGAAAAATAAGATGCCAGCACATTACACTGCAGTAATTACGTTTGATTTGTGTTGGGTGTGTAAAATAGCTTCTCTCCAGTTCATTTTTTTTATATAAACGTTAAGTTCGATGAGTTTATCTTAATTAAAATTCAGTTTTTTATAAAATTTAAAAGGAAAAAGTTGTTTTTTTAAATCAAGATTGCTTTTGTGAAGCTTCGTTTCAGTTCCTACTGGGTTCTTTTAACAAAGCTGTAACAATAAAAATTGAATTAAACGGTTCTTCTTTTTTCCTGTAAATATTTGATGAGTGGAAAATATTTTAATCAAACAGAAGTAAAACTTTGCTCAAAGATATACAACACCGAAAGAATGTAACGAGTCTCTTTTATGTAAAGGGTTTTAATTTATTAGATTGTACACACGTTTCGATGAAGCATAAGAACACTAGAGTAATTGGAGATTCTTTTTTAATTAATTGTTTGCTTTTATTGCTTAAATCTTTATTTATACACTTTACTACATGTGAGTTTTTGTGATTTGATTAGGTACACACCTCAACTTGAAACTATACCAAACAACAAAAATTTTAAATAAATCTAAATAAAATGTTTACTTTTACTGTTTATCATGAATGAAAAAAACATTAAACTAAGAGCACCAGATATACTGTAACGTTCTAGTCGTACACTTCTAAAATAGGAGTCTCCAAATTTTTTATATAATGAGACAAGCGGACAAATTCTTACCTCACATTTGGTCGGCCCTCATTCCTAAATTGATGTTATTACAGGGATACCATTACATTTTAATTTCTTTGACCTAAATCAAAAAATGCCAAACAATAGAGATAATATTTTGCAAACACACACAAATATAGAACAAAATTGATTACATAATAAAACGAGCTTCATATATGCGATTGGTAAATAGATTGTAAATAATAAATACGTGAATCAATATGAAAATAACTAAATCTTTTAAGCATTAATTGATTTGAAATTGGATCACGTTTCTTGCAGATATGTACATTAAATATTAATTAAAAAGGTTACGTGCATTCACGTTATTTAAAAATTTTAATCAATTTAAATAGATACGGTAAGGTATTAAATTGTAAAACGCAAATATAAACAGAAATGAATACTTAAGTGAATGACACAAAAACGGCGTCTGGGCGTTGCTCTCGTTACGATATTGTTGTTCTGCGTTGTTTGGAATTCCAACGCTTTGACAGATGTTTAGAAACGGTTCCTTGATTTTGTATCCTCGAAAACTTGCATGAAACATATGTGGATTATTGTGTCACGTAGTAGCAAAAGAGAACAGTAAACAGCAATTGCACATTGGCGAACAAGGAATGCAGATAAGATAATTCGGAAAATAGAAAGAAAGAAAAGACGGTGAAAGAGGAGCCCCTAAATTAAAATAAACAATATTAATTAAAGAGGTATCAACAAGTGATGCTTACCAAAATTACCGTTGGATTTTAGGTAGAGGTAATTAATACACAAACGGTAAATCACTACATTTTACCGTCAAAATCTCACAATATATACAACTACAAAAGTATATCTATGAAACATTTTCAAAATATCATTAAAAACTAAAAGTGTCTCATTAGAAGATGATTTTAATAGCTATACCTTGTATTATAATTTTTGTAACTCTACGGTTAAGTAATGCTTAATTATAAATTTGTTTTTAAATTATTTTACAAATAGTAGTAACGTTTGTTATTTATACATTAAAAACATTAAATCGTCCGCACATTACCGACTCAAAGTAGGTCAAAATTGTCAACTAATTTTGACATTCATTTTGGAAATGGTAACCATGGTAACATCAGTCACACTCAATTAGAATTTTGAATTCGAATAGATTTAATTTCCTTTTAAACTTTTTTTCGAATTTAAAAAATCATGTGTTAAACGTGATCAAACATGATCACTTCTAAAAATTAGAATTCGTCTCTTAACCCAAAAATTGTTCTTTGGACATGGTAGTCAAAATCTACTGAAATTTAACGCTGAGTTCGAGTAAATACGTAGTGAATTGTCAACCTGCTGGAAAAATGTACCGTATAGAAAAAACGATCAAATTATACTAGGAAGATTTTATTGTTGAAAACATTCAGAATCATAAAATAGCAGAAATGGCAAACAAATTAACAATATGTTAAAAGAAAGAGTTGAACACCCTAAAATTGTGGATAAAACCAAAATTCTGAAGGGTTTAATTAATTTGAAAGTACAGTATCATCTATAGAATACATGATATGTTGGAAGTGAATGTGCGAGGGACAAGAAAAAATTGTACACATACAATGAATTTAGTTACAAATTACTTAATCCTCTATCCTCAATCGTCAGTTATATTTCTCAAGCCCATAGTTTTGAGAATTTATCAGTTCAAACTTCTGCGACCTATGGACACCAACGATAGCTTTAATTAAAGCGTTTTGTTAAAAAGAGTAAGACAAACTGAGAACCCAAAATGCGAACAAAAATTAATATGAAGGAACTATATACATGGTGGCCAACAAAATACGAATGTCGCAACATGAAGTCTGTTATTTTATAATTGTATGCTTGAGAAACATACTTTTAGAGTTAGTAATTAAGTAAACACGTTTGCATAATGTAAACTTTGCACTTGATTTAAGCAATCATTATGCAAACTTAAGAAAACGCTCAGATATATTAAGTCGGCTGAAAGTTCGTAGGCTGACACAGATATAGCGCCATTAGAATGAATTTCATATGATAATTAATTAGTACCAATTAGAAGATTGGTTTGTGAGTTGCATCATTTTGAGTGAACAATGGATAAATAAGAATTTTCTGTGTTGCTGAAACATTGCTTTTAGGCCGAAAACAATACCGTTGAAGCAAAAACTTGGTTTTATAACATATCACAAGTCTGCATTCCGGAAAATCCACCGCTGGAAAGTGTTAGAGACGAAAACAGTCAGCTATGTGGGCATGGCCAAAGGAACGTCTGAAAGATGAAATCGTGAGAAGCGCCCTCATATGGCCAAGAAAAAAACGTTGTTTCATCAAGACAATGCACCGTGTCACAAATCAAAGAAAACGATAGAAGAATTAAATGAATTTGGCTAAGAATTGCTTCCCATCCACCCTATTTACCAGATTTGCCCCCAGTGACTATCTTCCTGTTCGCAGATCCCAAGAGAATGCTTGCTGGAGACAAAATTTAGCACTGATGAAGATGTAATCCGTTGAAACAGAGGCCTATTTTGCGGCTAAAAAAAATAGAAAATAAAATCGTAGGAATCAATGTATCGCCCTCGAAGGCAACTATCTTGAATAGTAAAGTCGAATTTTGCCAAAAATGTTTTTTCATGTTAGTCTATGATCTTTTCAGCCGAACTGTTAAAACAACGTAAATTCTATAAAAGATAAGTGCTCCGTTGTATGTTGTAACATAAGAGTTCCTGTCAAAGAATCAAACGAAATCAAAAGAAAAATACACATTTAAAAAAAAACAAATAAAGTTATGAAACTGTTATTTTTAGTTTCCCATCAATTCCCATTTCCAAGTTATTACTTGCTGTGAGTAAAGCGAAAAAAATCACTTTGTGGTAATAAATCCTCTACCTACATAAATGAAATTCTACTGTTACGTACAATAAGGCACATACATGATCATCGAATAATTTTAAATCTAATTTTAAAAACCGTAATTATTTTAAACAAACTTTCATTATTTACTATGTTTTTGTAAGACAATTGTATTTGAGAATACCCTGATTTTTTTGGTTTTGTTTTTTATCGTTATGGTTTAAATACGTATAACACTGTTTTGAATTCTCAAAATTAGTTTTCGGACTTTGATCAGGCGTTTTATCATTAAAGTATACCTGAAATGCGATATAATTCAGTGCATAAAACACTGTATTTCAATATATTTTTGAACTAAGTGGATTAATTGTTCTATTGAAGAAATCATAGATAGAAGTCGAGTAAGTTAGAATCATTTATAAAAGGGAACAGAACAAATCTTTAGTAGACCAGTAAGTCTGATGCTGTCTTAAATATTATATATATATGTAATTTATTCAAAATGCCAAAAAAACTGCCAACAACCCCGTGAATCGGATAGTTTCAGTTTCGAGTGTAGTAAGTGAGATCACTTACATACACTACATGTAACAAATACAACTTAAAACTCTACATGACTTTTCTCGATTGTGAAAAAGCGTTTGACACAATCGAAATATGGGCGGTACTAAACTCTCACTACAAATTAAAATGTCTTGAATTGATCAGAATTGCTAAAGACTAAAAAGAAAACTTATGGCCGATGCATTTTCACTTACCTATGGAGCTGAAACATGGAATCTCACAAAGAAACATGGCATAATGCGCTAAAGAACGGCGAATGATATTAAGGTATTAAGTCGAGCGACAGAAGGAACAATAGATCTAATCCATCTATCTCTGATGGACAACAATGATCTCAGAATGGAAATCAAAACTTAGTAATATGAGCGCAGGAAGAATAGTAATAGGATGGAGAAACGACATAATAAAGAGAGCAAGCAACAGATGCCAATGTTCGTGATCGTGATGTTTAGAATGATCATCTATAAAGTGCAAAGTAATAAGAATCGAAGTAATTGCTGTTTTTCTTTAGGAACTTCTTTCTGAAAAATGATGAAATCTATTAAATAACATTCGTAAATGTTCATTCACAAATCCCATAAAGAAAAAAGTTATCGATGTAGTCTTCGAAGTTTTGATGAATAATAACAAGACCATTTTGTTAAACTTAAGAAATTTAATCGAAACTTTTTCGTTCTTCTCAAAGTCAATGCGATTAACCTAAAAATGATATTTCCACGAAATTAAACATCGCTTATTTTCGAAACCACACTTTTTGGACCAAGAATTTAATCCTTTGTTGTCCACACTTAAGGGCGCTCTATTACTAATTATGTTATTTTTGACTACAAAATCGGTCTAATAGGCAAACTGGTATCATATTTGAAATAGAACACCGGATATATTCTGTTGCGGTTCCAAAGAAAATCGCAAATTGAACACAAAAGTTTTAGGATACTAATATACAAAAAATGTAAAATTTAGTAATTATTGGAAACTCTTTATTATTTCTTGTTTGCATGAAATCGAGGTACATATCGTCGCCCAGATGTCAAAACCTGTTATCTCAAAAACTGACATTTTCAGGAAACGATAAAAACGCCTCATTTTCTACTCCGTTCTAATTATGGATCGACGATTTGAATAAGGGTTGATTTTGTTATTTGAAAAATGGGTATGTTTATCAAGATAATTTTTTTCTTAGTGATTTTTAGTTATTAGTAAACAAGTTGAGATGAGTGGTTTGTATACATCCAGTAAAGCATTGGAGAGCAGAGCGTTTGTATTCTGCGCGGAGCATCCATCACTATAAAACAGTATGGGTCTGCATTTTCCTCTTGCGACAGTTCATTGTTTAAAAGTCAGTAATACATGATGCAAAAACATTTGCTCTCTATCCCTCCTTCCCTTCATGCCAGACATAACACAATACTCTATTGGTTGCCAAATGATAGATTGTAAAATCATGGCACGCCAGTTTTTGTTAAAAATAAACCATACGCGCATGTAATTGAGGAACAAGTTGTACAGCCTGAACATCGACTGTAAATGCAGAAATATTTCCGGCAATAGCACTCTTTATCTCTACATTTTTCTTCTCTTGCCCTGTTTTTATCTGCCACATGATTATTGTAGATGATATCATCGATCTGACCTAACTTATGTGAAAAACACAGATCACACTGATCCTTACGTGGATGAAAGATATCGATGTTCAATTTTTTCATCTCCGCAATAAAAACATCTTTACCAGTAGGTTGTAGAACTTCATGTTTGTAGAGTTCATAAACTTCAGAGTAAGATCTGAATAGTGGCTCTAGGTACAATTTACTGGTGGTGGCTCTACAGTAATGGGACGGAAGTTTAGGTAATTTGTTGAAGAACTCTCTGATTTGTTGACGCTTATTCTCATTTACTATTTTAGCTTTTCTAGAAATTTTTCTGTCATTTCAGGTATGCCAGCATCACTTCTCTTCACCCAGTTATTTACTGACCATTCACCCAAACCAGTGTTGCAAGAAATAACTTCTTGCAGACAGGAAGTAACTTTTCTTCGACTTTCAAATGATACGAGAAGCCTTCTCGAGTTTCCTTGAGTCGTTTTCTGCTTTGTCTGAGATTTATTTACCATTGCAACAACATACGTTTTACGTTGTTTCCAGTCCATTTTGACCCAGAACCGTTTAAAGAGGAGATTCGTTTCTTTCTCTGTTATTAAAGAGCATTGTCTCTTACTTTTAGACTGTGTATACTTTTAGAATTACATCTACTGCCCATTTGTCGCGGTATCCTCTCAACTAAGCCCTTCCCACCACTTGCTTCTTTCTTATAACTTTGGTAGCTCTGTCTTTTCATCCTTAGTAGTTTAGTCTTATTTACTTGCCATGTCACAGGATTCTTTTCTTAGCACGTTTCCTAAACTGATTTAAAGGATGAGATTCAGCTTTACTCTTTAAAATTCTTGCTAATGGTAAGTCATCTGACGACGTGTTCGATACATTAGAATTTACATCACAATCCGATGGTTTATAACTGGAACCTGAATCAAAGGAAAAGAACACTAAACTGCAGCGTCTATTTAACAAACAGAAAAATATCGCTGATGATGATATCAACTATTGAAACACATGTCCGATCAATTTTGGTTCAATTTTGGTGTTTTCTGTTTGGAATCTGAATCTTGAAAAGGCCCGTCTTGCTCAGCCTCTTTATAAAAGTTAGTTCATTCGAAAATGTTCTCACAAGTATTCCAGATTCTGGCCCTTCTGAATAGTTACTACTTCCTCGATATGTCTTCTAACAATCGTTCCACATTTTTGTTCATCTGAAATATTATGAACCGTTTCAAAATTTTCATGTCATGATGTTCTAAAGCAGTATCTTGGATTCTTGATTCTCTCTTGTAGAATCACACATTATTCGGCTTGCCTCAATAATGAGTGGTTGTTTGGTATTGTTGCCGCTCTTGTACATAATTTTTCCTTCAAGTGCCATCTGACTTATCTGATCACGCCTTGAAGACATTATCTGAAATGCAAAGAAATTTTGAATAATTGATGTCTACTGACTTTAACATTATAATATAACAACCTTGTTTCTCGAAATTATTAGTCGAAAAATTAAAGCTAAAACCACGTATCTCGTGAATTTATTACTTTCTGTAAGTAGAGCAGCTCAGATTCGTATAAAATACCTATGACTATCATTATAGTTATATAACCTAACAGAATTGACTTATGACGATAAATGCCAATAAAACCTTCTAATATGCAATACTGTAATTACTTCAGTAAATAACTACCTACCTTTGTTGCAAATATAGCTCAGCCACTAAAACAACACAATACACACAGATTATCTTCAAAATATTATTGTGCTGATCGCAGTAACTTGTTTCACACCTGAACCTATTGTAAGATACGCGATTTTGACATCTGAACTATTGAAGTTGTCAGGTACGAGGATTTTAAATTATGCACTACGCTTGCGTATTGATCCGATATCGGCATATCGGCCTTGCGCAGTAAGCATCTCTGTCATTAGATTTTGAGATACGAGGTTTTGACATCTGGGCGACGATATGGAAGGTTAATGCTTCACATTGTTTAGTAGCTGTAAGTGTAAGAGTAGTTATTGATAATTTGACAACTACTAAACAGTGTGAAGCTTTAGTTTTCCATACGTATCTCGATTTTATGGGAAAGAGTAATAATAAAGATTTCCCAAAATATACCGGGTGTTCTATTTAAAAAAAGGTGTTTCGATCATTATCTTGAGAACGCGACCCTCAATTGTTTTCTGTTGTGACAATTGTAATCACTATTAAAAATAGTACTAGTTTGCCTATTTGATCGATTTTGTAGCTGCAAAGGTAACAAAGTTAGCAATAGTCCACTTAACTGTGGACAGCCTGTACTGTACACGAAGGTACTGTAACCTTTTATACACTGTCGTCCGAAATCTTTCTTTTGAACAAAACTTCCCTTTCTCATTGTTCTAGTCTTTAGAGGGGTAGCTTATCAGAACTTTGTATTCAATAAATGCGTGAAGTTCGTATTCCTATTCTTTTAGTTACTAAAAGTTTTTTATAACCAGATATTAAAGATATAAATTTTACAAATAGCACGAAAAGTTATAAATTATTGTATATTGTTTCTGTTTGTAATGGACGTAGTAATGTGTCCTATTCATGACAAACTTATTAGTAGAGTTTTTTAAACAGAAAAAAATTACAACCATGTTTCTCTAATTATTGAATAGTTTATGCTCAATATACCCTTTGCCACATATGCCCTTTGAGAATTTCTGTTATTCATTAACAGTGATATCTACGACCAATTCAATTAGTCACCGTGCTATTCATTCGTCCACACGATACCTTTTTTGTTACGTTTCACGTAATCCACGCACGGTGTCCTATACAAATCCAAACATAGAACTTTATTTTCCACTCTAACAACCCAATTATACATAAATTAATTAAATTTGAAACAGAAAAATAAAATTCGCAAAATAATTTTGTAAGTAGAGTCATTAGTATTCACTTCCCATTGCGCGTTGTGGTACTGTATGTGTTAAATTTTAGCAAAATTTATGTGCGCGAGAAAGGGTCGGGTTTTAATTGAAATATCAGTTGGAAAATGGGATTTACTTTGTTATCGCAAATTTATTTTCAAGCGTAAAACGTTTTCACCTAGTAATTATGTTAATAATTTTTGGATTAGCGCAATTAAACCATAATTTGTGGCAGTTCAGTTCAACATTTTTTCCAAGTAAAATGTTCATGCTACTGCAATATTATTCGCAATAGATTTTCCAGTTTTCTGTCTCGTAAAATTTGCGATTCCGCAAGCGACAAATGCTGATGACATCTACTGACATAAATAATGTCAGAGTTAACAAGACACGATTTAGTGTAATATGATTCGTACTACAATATCCGGTGTTTCATTAAATAAAGAGATGTTAATTTATTAAGCAATGAAGTTCGTGATATTAATAGTGGTAGGAACAATAAGTTCACGTGCGCGCGACGCTTTAATCTTCGTAGCGAAAATTACAATGAGTTTTTCTTATGGTCTGGACATTCTTAGTACTAAGAAACTTGCAACGACTCACTGTTTGTGTTACTTATTTAATTATAGGCCTTCCCTTGGTCTGGACACTAAGATGAATTAAGATTAATGAGTCTAACGACTTGATTCGGTTATAACACTCCTGCTTAATCACCAAATATTTTCTTCGTTTGTCCGTATAACATTAACAGTATCGGTTTTTCGTTATTCGTTTTAAATTTGTTTTTAATAAAGAGAAAGCGTATTTTGATATATAACTTCAAGCACAAAAGAAAAGAAAGGGAAGCGTTTTTTGATATATTGGCGTGCGTTAAAATACAATTTGCATCGACACAGAAGAGGTCGGCGAATTTTATTTTATTGTATGTGAGTGTGTGTTTGTTTAACGCAACAAGTTTCAAAATGATTAATATTTCTGTTTTGTATTTTATTAAATTCTTAGGCACGAAAATCATTTTGGCACGTATTGTATTGTATTGATTTTTCACGGAGAAATAATGTTCTGGTTAGAAAATTCATCTTTTTTGACGGGATTTTAATGAAGGATTATAAGTAACTTTGAAAAGAAATGCGAAAGGGTTCATTAGACGGATTGGAAGTTTTAATCAGAAATGGTTTCTGCATTTTTTGTAATTTATTCTAATGTACGCTTGATTGAATAATAAATTATTAAAGACTGCTGTATATTTTCGGTAGCTTTCGTAATGATCATTGAATGTCATTATGTCACTTGCGGTTATTTTCATTTTTTCTACGTATTATTCATAATAAAAACGATATTAATAACGTCAGGAATTTCTGACAATGTGTGTGTGTGTGTTGAAATAATTTTTACCATCACTGAAACAACAATTTTCGTTGAGCACAACCTTCAAGTACAATCAAAATGTAAGGATCGATAAATTGTTGATTCAATCAAGCAAACTTGCAATGATTACATCAATTAAGGTATTAACATTATATAAGTCCAGGAAATGATGCTGTTCTGCTAACAATTCATTCAAAATGCATCGATTTAATAAAAATTTTGACATTAGATAGGAATAGTCCAAGAATCAAAATTTATATTATTCCGATGAGCGCTTTCACCTTGGGAGTTTGGGAGTGGTTACCACCCCATAACGGGGATTCAATAGAAAAACGAATTCTAAGCAAATAATTTTGTATTAATTTTTTTCTAAAATTGATAGTTTTCGAGTTATTCATCAGTTTTTCATCGACAGCTTACAAAAATTAAGCAACCCACTAATTACCACCCTAATGAAAATCAGATGTTGCCCTTCTGCAATTCTCTTTATTTATGATTCTTGAAGTTTGACCGGTTTAAAATAATTTTGAAAAACAATTGAGCAAATTTCTGCAATTTCATCAAAAATGCTCTTCTTTTTACATTTATTTATTTATTTAATCGTATGGTACATTTTAAATATTGTATTGTGATGTAAGTGATATGTATGGTGCCTCAGAAGATCAGTATAAACCTGTACAGTGTGGATTGGTTCGTCTTGGCAAAGCATTTACTTCAAGGTTTAGGAAAACCGCTAAAACCTAAACATGTCAACTCTTACCCACCTAGTATTCACATGTAATAATATTAATTAAGTGTGTAATGTGATTGTGTTTTGTGAAATTGTGTTTTTTTTAATTACACGGGAGGGTCTTGATGACCAGGTCCGGAAACCAAAGTGGTGATTCTCAGGAACAACATGTTTTCTTGTTGACCATGGAGTACTGTAAAGTACTGATCACCTTCCATACTTTTATATTTGCACCAAAAACTTAATATTATGTAGTATTACTGATTTATTTATGACTTTTGGGGATACACTCACAAATTGTCGAATAAAAGTCCTCAAAACATGCCTCTTTCAAGTAACTCTTGCCCCATAACGTTTTATGTTCCTTTGGATCAGATTTTTGAAAACCTGATTATAATTATAAATATCCGCGACATTACTTGAAACAATAAAAAAAAATTAACCAAGAAGAACAATAATATAACTAATTGAAAGACAAATGTAGGTAAATTGTTCACAATTGATAATGTTGCAGATTTACAACAACCTAATGCATATTGTCCCCAATGTACATTTTCTATTAGCTAATTATTCAGCAGGTGCTATAGTAGTTATGTAATGGTTTATCGGACAAAAAATGGGTAAATAAATTACATAAAAATTAAAAAGTTTTATTTGAAAAAAAGGATTGGAAAAATGACCTTATCCTAAAAGTGCTTTTTTACAAGTAGTCTTTGATATCTCGTGCTTTTTTCTCATATTTGTTACACATTTTGTTTGTGTTCATAGCATACTAAGCACATATTCCTTGTCTTTGCATTGATCCCACCTCGTCTTAAATGTTTAAACTTTGGGGTGTTGCCTTTGTTTTGGTTTTTTTACCATCTGACTCCTGGAGTTTTGATTGTCCTTTATTTAGTCCTTTGGTTTCTATGTATAAGTCACATTTTCAAAGTAATTGAGAAAAATCAGGCTTGGTAAGCTGACGCCTTGCTGTGCTACCCCTGGTTAATTTGGTCACATAATGACGCATGGTTTTGGCCTTGATTTCACATTCGATTTTGACGGTAGTTGATTTTAGCATTCTTATGAAGTGTATTGGAATATTAAATTCTACCATAGCCTCGTAAAAGTACTTTCTGTCAATGCTACCATATCCACTCTTCAAGAGTAGATTATGTAAATTTGGCCCTGTGTAGTTATTATACTCTTATCCCTAGGGACTTTTGCTTTACGTTAAATTGGTTCATTTAACTTATAAGTTTGTGCTTAAAGACCAAGCTATGAGAACTGAATTTGACTTATCTGATTTATATGTATTTTGGTCGCGGAATCCGATTTTTAACATTGCCACCTCGTTAGAGGTGAGCTAATCTTCGAAAATCACCAAAAACCGGACAAAGTTTGCACTTGATTTTGTTTTTTGCTTATAACTGACGAACAATTCATTTTTGATAATGACTACTTTATACAAAATTAAAGAAGATAAAATTTCTACAATTTCCATATATTGACTATACTAACTTAATCTCAAAATTCTTTCAAGCCGCCGCCGTTTAGAACGCTCTCAAAAAAGGGGACTCGGTTACTACTTTGAAAGGGCGGTAGAACCGCAATATTAACTTAATACTTGAAGGATGAGTTTTGATTCGCTATAATTATGTATTGACGAAGTTTTAGTGAGATATAAAAATCAATATAATCATGCATGAAATATCTTTACGAACCTAAATTAGGTCAGCAAACAAGTCGAGGTGACCAAAGACAATGTGGACAGAGCGATGCACTCCCGAGTCATTATTGGAACAAAACGTCGTCCGGGATTGGACCGTGTCGAAAAGGTAACCGTAGTTACGGCATTAAACCTATTTTTACATCATTTATCAAAATCTCCAAGTTTTACCTTCCCCTAATGATTGGGTTAATGTCTTTTGTGGGAGCGGTGGATTTCATTATGGTAGTGAGTGCTTTAGCTGAACTGTATAACACTATCTACGCTGCAAACAGAAAAGTGATGTTAGGCCATACCTATGCAAGGTGTCTGCTAACCTGTTGGCGCACAGAGCTCTGACTGAACTAATCTTTGAAGCAATCCCAATTTTTAAGGTGAGGTAGAACAAGTGTTGTGCAGCGCAGACCCCATCAACATATGATCTTACTGGATAATGACCAGGTAATCACAATATAGTTCGTTTTGGGCATATAAACGTTGGAAATAAATCATAATACGGAAACTTTAGGAAATCTTGTCTTCTTTAATTTTGTATAAAATAAAATTAAAAGTTATCTTATCTCTAGCTAGGTGGCAAAGTTAAAAAACGGATTCAACGACCAAAAATACATTCAAAAACCGCTGAGAAAAATCTCATATGCTTAGACTATTAGATTCCAGTGGCGGCTTGTCCATATGGTCATTTGGTCAATGACCTCCCAAAATTTTAACAATATATAAAAAAGTATTCATTATTACGTGTTTATTAAAATATTTAATTAAGTCGCAAGTACAATAACTTAAAATTTATCGGCCGTCGTTCGTAATTCATCCTCTTCAACCTTGGGCTGGCGGTGCAAATCTTGTTCTCATTGAATTAGATCTACGCGGAAAATCTCGAAAAACGTGCAGCGCCCGAATAAACGCGAACGTCCGGAAACAATAATCAACTTTGGGTCATGAGCCGGATCCCGCAGTATACGTTGACTTCGTATAGTGTGTACAACTACGCTCGATTTTTGATTCGATTTTCGCTTGTTGTAAATCAGTTTAAGAAATTTATATTGATATGTTTTACTGTTGTTGTGTTGTTTGTAAAAATACTATTTTTGATTCGCGTGTGCATGCGCTATAATAGAAAATGTCGGTAGTGCAGAAAATTAAACAACAAAAGTGCTAACAAACTTAATTTTACAAAATTACTTGAGTTCAAGGCAAATGGTCGTCCTTTGCCAGAACTAAGTTTACGACAGACTAGCAAAGACAAAAATAAAGATGTTCATCGAAACTTTCGCAAGGTAATGTACGATTTAGCTAACTGGATATGTGGTTGTGAAGTATCAAATGTATTTTACTGTTTTGTTTGTTTATTATTTTCTAAAGACTCGTCAGACTCGCTATAGTCCAAATCCGGTGACAGAGATTTAAAACATTTAAAAGAGGAAATAAAAAAACATGCTTCGTCTGCAGAACACATGAAATGCTCGGTAAATTTTGCAACCGTAGGAAATGTTGATATTCGTACACAGCTAGACAATGTTATAGAAAATCCCTTAGAGATTTTAATGAGAATGTCTTGCATTTTGAACAAAATTGTAGATTGTATATAATTTTGGGGTGCATTTGAGTTATTTATATTTTTTAAGTATGTCTATTTTTAAATTTTTGACCTCCCAGTATGATTGACCACGAGCCGCCACTGTTAGATTCTGTTTCAATTTTCTACTTTTATGGGCGCCAAAAGTATTTTGCCTAATCAGATTTTTCAGACTTTTAGTATGTCTAGCAGATACCTACCATCAAAGTAAAAAATTAAATTTCATTTTTGAGAACTGGTTCCACCCTAAAACCTTACCTTTACTACCTCGAAGTTGCTTCGATAATTAAAAATTCAACGTTAAATAAAGAGCATTTGGTGCTTTACGACAAAATTCAATAATGCAAACATCGATCAGTCTTTTAACGCTTTTACGCTCAAACTTAATAAAAACCAAACAATATCGTTCGTCTTGTTTTATATTTACATGTCAGTAAATTGGATGACGTGACGTCCTAAAGCCAATTACGATTTCAATCAACTTTAGAAAAAAAACGAGTGCTTTGGCAAAATGAAAATTTAATTTTCCATTTAATCCGATGTTTTCTTTCATTATTCCATTTAGTACAAAAAATGTAAATGCTTATGTCCGTAAGCGTCTCAAACGATTAAGGATAATCCGATCTGAAAGTCATGTTCGTAACAAATTTAATTTCAAAAATTAACAAGGCGATCAAACTTTAATTTCTCCGATGTATAAGTCCTTTTTCGTATTTCGTAAATGTAATACAAATCAATTGTGAAAACTGCACTAAGAATAAAGAGCACAATAGCAACTCCATTAAGGATATTATTGCCTTTAGCTGAAGTAGATGCCACCCAAAGGATTTGTTCCCAGTCTACGTTAAAACTTCCACCAGGTTTTGAAATGTAATTCTAAAGGATGTCGTGTTTGGATCGGGAAGTAAACGATTTAGCGCATGGCGCGCGTACGTGTTGTTTATGTAAAACTATTTTAAAAATAAATAAGCAAAGGGATAAGTAAATAAACGTACAGAAGAGGGAGGGTGTTTAGTTTTTGTATAAACACAATGTATCTAATTTTACGTGACGCGCTGGTTTGGTGTACGGCCAACGTTAGTTACTTCTTAAGATATTTTTGATCCTTTGAGTACAAACGTAAATAATATCATTCTACTAATGATGTCTGCTAATGGACCATTATACTGTTTGTGCTCGTTTGTACCGGATTTATTTTGAAAAATGATCTGTTCTCGGCGGCAAATCCTTCTTAGTTTTTAACGAAATTTAATTAGCGTTTTTTTCTTTTGCAGCGCAATATCGTTCACCACGTATAACTGAGCATCCATCTGACATAATCGTCGCCAAAAACGAACCTGTAACTTTAAATTGCAAAGCGGAAGGACGTCCTGAACCATCGATAGAATGGTTTAAGGACGGAGAACCTGTGCGAACATCACCTGTGGATAACAAATCTCATCGCGTTCTACTACCTTCGGGCTCTTTGTTCTTCCTTCGAACCGTTAATAGTAAAAGGAACAGGATGGAGGAGTGTATTGGTGTGTGGCTAAGAATATTGCGGGATCGGCGGTGAGCCGTAATGCTACATTGCAGGTTGCCGGTAAGTAAACTTCAAACATTCTGTCTTCTATGCAGAATAAACTTGCACGTTTATATCTATGTTGGTTTCTACGTAGGTATTTATTTACTGAGAAATTCGGTTTACGAATGTGTCATTAGTGAACATACTGCCAATTTACATCGATAAAAGTTTCGTCCTTAAACTACGGTACCATTAATATAAGTGCTAATCCATGTTGAGATAACCAAATAAGTTTATTATCCAAAATGGTTACAATCAAAATATATGGAAATCGTTCGAATACTTCTTGCGTTCCGTCTGATAATTAATTTTAAGGGTGTGAAATTCAATGTACGCGATGAACTCGAAATGATATGAATGTCTAACTAGCACATGTTTCCTTTTAATTTTTTACATACGTAATGGTGCTTTAACTAAATCACACATTTGTTACAGTTTAGTTGTAATGGAATTATGACAAACATTTAAATATCAACGAAATCATTTTATTTTTATTTCGAAATTTGTTGGTAGCCATTCATTTAATCCTTACGGAATACAATGCAATAAATTTTAAAAACATTCAATGCGATATTTTGATTATTTATCTTCCGTTTATGAAGTAGTCTTAATTCTGGTGGTAGTTTTAATTATTGAGAAATTTGCACAAAGCATGTTCCCACAAGCACCAAATAATGATTTTTAAAATTTACAGAATTTTCGAAAATCTTCTAATTCGAACTTTTTCTGAATTTCAATTCAAATTATTTCTACTATGCATTTAAGTGGTTTCGTATCAATCTATTTTCTTTCACTCTTATTAGCCATATCTAGTTTTCTCAAAATCTTTCATAAAAACTGAAATAATATTTTGGGATCTGAAAACTAAACATTAGAAGTTCGAGTTGGACAACTCCTCTCAACAAAGAATAAGTAGTTTTATATGAAATAATAGTAATCTGAATCATTAAAATAAAACGAATGCGTTTTTGTTTTGTTTCCAACAAGCAAAAGTAGTTGACGACAAAATTAAATAGTTGAACACAGAAATACTAAAACTAAAATTAAGTCACAAACTGGTGAACTTGTTTCTGGTCAAACAATATCGTCTGGGCATTCACAACTCGAAGACGACCGTGAATTGAAACATCTGTGTGTTCTTCAGTACCTGACCCACTAGTGGAATACTTTGTTTTTTTTGGTTCTTTTTCTTTAATCTTTGAGAAGGTTTACTCAGTTATACACTTCTTGGCACAACATTTACTGTTGTGATGTGATTTTTAGTTGGAAATAGCAACTGATTAAATTTTGTTCAGTTTTGTTCATCTTATTAAAACTTTGGAATGTAAAGATGATAGAGAAAAGAGGCAGGACGATTAACAAAATTGCGTAAAGTCGTTCAAGATGTTTTGACCTCGTTTGTCGATCGCCGAGATTTTTTCAATTCAGTGAAATAATCAAAGTGTCAAAGTTAAATCAAGATTCATCTTCAAAGATATCCTGGCTTCACTGATCCCAATCCTAATCAATACGTTCTCATCCAAATTGATGCCGCTCTTCTTGGTGAAGTTTTAAAAATTTTGGGTTCTTAGAGATTCTAAACCAATTTCCTTGAGGTGTTGTTTGTTCGTCAAGTTTAAAAAGAAAGTGGCAAAAACTTATTGCTAAACAGTAACAGGAAATAAAAGAAGACACCAAAAACTGTGCCGAAAACTGTAAGTGTAACTGTAACTTTCAATAGCTCTCATGATCAACAAACTGATACTTAAAGAATAATTTTTAGATAACTTTGATTGAATAACTGACAAAAACTTAAATTGCCCGTTATCATTATAATTCGTAAGTAAAGTTTTGTTTTTGGATATTTTGGTTTTCATATGAATCAATTTCGTTTTCATTATCTACCTTTTAAACTAATAATAAATGAAATTTTGCTTCAAATTTTATACAATCGGGTTTTGTACATTAAAAACATTTTGCCGATATGAACGTGCATATTTGTCATTTCGGAACCAGTACAGTAAACCAAGTGTTCTAGTTAGAGATAGTTCTGTTCGGACTGTCTGAATATTTTTAATTGCAGCTTTTTCCCATACTTGTCGTTTTGGTGCAGCTAAAGCTCGTAATTGGCACATGGTCGTGAAGTTTTCAGACATTCTTCCAATATTAAAAACGAACTACAAGGATTATGCCATTTTGTAATTGAAGTACTTAAATGATTTTCTAAATACGTATGAAATGTCAATTGAGGAAGTCTCGTTCCGGATCTACTATTAGTGGCTTAGAATTAAATTCGTGTAAACGATCACTGCCAAATTAGTTCCTTGACTGCTGGCTGTCGAACAAGATAATTTGGAAATGTGATGTTTCTTGAAACAAGATTAAAGAACCAAACCAAATGAAATCGAACCTCAAAACATTGCTGATTTCTTTTTCGATTTGAAGTATTTTTCTAGATTCTGAGGGTTACTCAGGTTGTAATGATTTTACAATTTAGTAGGTTGTCAGAGTAAAGAAGAAAATTATTTAGTATTAACTGAACGCCGTTGCAACTTTTCCGCCAGCTCAGATAAAGAAAATTGTTACAGAGAGTACATGGTGTTCAGATAATCATCTACATAAATACTGACGCGATGGGTGAAGGGGACCAAAATAATGTAATAAAGGTAGGGACACTGACTTTACACACAATTATTGACGAAAGCGAATTATAAAACCGATAGTGTAATTTATTAAGGATTACAAACACTCTAAAATATTATTTTGCTAAATATAAAACTTTCCATACAACCTCAAATAAAAGAGATTGTACACTTGGTAAAAGGATTGTCTACGTTTACCCATGGTTTAAAAACAATGTCAATGTAAATCATTCGGTAACCGAAAATTTGTCTAAGAATATGTATGGTTGGTTGCACCTAGTTTTAATAAAAATGAAATTATTAATTAAGTTAATCAAATAATAAATCTATTGGGAGTTAGAGAATTTAATCTATATTATACGTATACAAATTCGAAACTGTACCTTTGAATCGTTGTTAAGCAAAACCCGAGTAAAAATTTTCAATGAACTTTTGTTCTATATGAAATTTTAAACTTAAGCTCGCTTAGAAAAGAATATTGAAGACTTCTAGAAATATCGATCTAGGTATTAAAAATTTGAATTGTAATTTACAAGCAAAAATGTTCATTTCATCTAGCACTGACGGAAACCCTTAAGTAAATATTTTCACTTATATAAATAATAATAACTACAGCTAAATTCAATGTGACTGATTTATAAAGCATCGTCTTAAATGAGAACCGAAAATAGCGTTTTAGGTTTTATAATTTTAAAAGCACAATCGAGTTTTAAACTCTTATTACTGCGGTACTTCGATAAGCACAACGTAATTAAAGACTGGACCAAATTGGATACTTCCTTCTTCGTGTTTGTTCGTAATTGCTAAGTGAGTTTAGGGAAAAGTGAAGTCGAAACATTCTCAACAGGTGGCGTTTATCATTTAAACAAATTTTAAAATCTATTTAAAGGTAAAACTGAAGAGAGTTATAAGCGAGTCTCCCGGTTTGAAGATCATGTTGCCCTGTTTCTGGTGAAAATAGCTATGAGATTACAGGGATTGCATCATCAAAACAAATTAAATACATGGTTTTGCAGTAGCTTGATTTCGCGGTTAACAAACATATTAATTACCTCTAAATTTGTATCCACAAATAAAACCGAGCAGCGAAACTCAAGAACAAAATCAAAATCTGTACATTCTTGTAGTTGTGCAACTCAAAACAATGAAACATGTTTACATTATTTTTACAGTGTACACAAATAGTACAACAAAATAATGCGTGGTGGCGTGGAACTCTTCCTTAAAGTGTGATAAAAATATAACATAAAATTAATATTTAGTTCGGTTTCACACGAAATGGAAAAGGGCCGGTCATCAAGTTCTAAAAGATCTGATTGAATTAAAATTTGCAGAATTAATATTCATATATTAGAATCCTCCAATTCTAACCTAAATTTTGTATCAGTTGGCTACTTTGTTAAAAATTAAGAACATTCCAAGAACTACTCATCCTAGTTTTTTATTTGAACACCCGTTAATAAATTTAATTTTTTTGTAAAAATTAATTATAACAAAACTAAACTAAAGTAAAATGATTTTTATTACTTAATAAAAATTGTATACCAGATATATTTTAAAATAGAAAAAACTAAAATTCTGTTATTTACTCAAGATGTGAGTGAAAATTTACATCTTGTTGTAAGTGTAATTATACTTCTAGCTTTCAGTTTCTAATTATGCATACGAAATTATCAACATTAAACGATATTAGGCAGTACAACTTTGTAATTTTATCATTTCGTATATTAGTTCAAAGGCTTTAAAACTTTAATGTATATTAAGTACACATACAGAGGTCATGAGAACATAAACATAGTAATGGATCCTATTTAAAACAAATCATGTAAAAATTAATTCTCGGAATGAAATTGAAGTGCGCTCTTTAAATTAATTATTTATGCAGCGAAAAATGATAATACAAACGGAAGTTGAATAATAATATGTTATCCTATATAATACAGAAATAAACTAATTTTATGAATAAATAAATGTCACAGGCAGTATTTTCTCATAGTTTACTATTACGAAGTGTTTGTTTAGTGTAGAAGAAGCCAATTAGCGCCATTACTACAAAATTAAATATCCACAGAAACTGCTGCTTGTAATTTTGTGCGAGCTTTACCCAACTATTAGTTTTATGAAACTAATTTGCACAAACTACCTGGTATTTGGAATTGAAATGGTTACGCTTGTTTAGTTTACCTACAATTTTTTGCTTTACCTCTTTCGGGGCTATTTTCGCTCCAACATTCATATTACACGGTTTCGTACGGAAAGTTTAGAATAATATTGAAATAATCTGAACGTGATAATACAACGAAATTTAGTTGAAGTTTTACTGGGTTGGTGTGTTTCCATTGCCGTGTCTTTAATAAACTCTAATATTAACTTTTCGAAACTAATTAATAGCATCACAGTAGCCTACTTCAGAAAACTGCGTTCATTTATGCACGAATCTAAGATTGTTTCAGTACATTTCATGGTGACTCAGTTTTGGAAACGTTCTTTTAACGACTCGCTCAAAAAATTGAAACCTTTTCACTCCCTTTTTTCCCTCGCACCAAATCCAGAAAGCGGATAGTTGTTGAGATAGGATTCAGACACAGATCTAATGACGCCCCATCCACTAGTGTTGTTTCTGTAAGGAAAGCTGATTCCGCCAAGAACGAATGTCAGTGGATGTAATTCAACAGAGAAGAACGACAGTATGCTTATCCAACATTGTGCCATCATTTCCCACCACGTCGGACTAATAAACTACATGTTACAAAGTTTTTGGCAGTGTTAACTTAAGCACTTATAAGGCGGTAATTTTGGACCACTGCTGTAGGGATCTAGGGAAAAAGGGTGTGATAAATTTTGCAAAGGGGATGTAAAATCTCCGCGCAAGAAGAGTTAGACTGAGTTAATAGGGATAGATGACAGATACACCATTATATCCCAGAAACGAAACAGAAGTATAAGCAGCGGCCTCAAAGAAAGTAAAATATATTACATTTGATAGGATGTGAAAGGGATTCTGTTAATTCATTACCTTGAAAAAAGCAGTTTTCATATTTATGGTTTTATATGTACTTTTTGTCCTTAAAATTAAGCGTATAAAATTGAAAAATGGATTTCTCAAAAACGGCCCTAAATTTCCTTAAAATTTGTCCACGTATACTACAGTACAGATGTTTTCAAATAGCTATCGTTGTTTTCCAGAAAAAATTAATTAAGAATTTAATTCCTTAAGTCTTAGTTTTTCAAGAACGACTGGAAGACACCCCCAAGTTCTTTAGGTAATAAATTACGGTATAAATACCTTTTGCAATTTGAACGTTCAAATTCGATTAAACAATTTGGATTACTAGAAAATTGAACGTAGTCAATAAATTATGTTGCCATTAATATGGCTATATCGTTTTCTTTCGGAATAATTAGAGGAAGAATTTTGGTAAAGAAACTGTAGGATAAATGTTCCTTCAATTAAAATTTATACATGCCAATACATTAATTAAGAATGTGTATTAACTGTAGATGCGAGAAAGTTAGGACGGGTCACCGTACCATTTATTTTGTCGAATGAAAATAACGGAATTCAAAAAACAAATATTAATATTAGAGAAAATGACAATATTTTAATCGGTAATACATATTTCCATTAAGATTAATGCAACAGCATAAAAGTGAAAGTTAGTTTGACCACTAGGGATGTAAATGCAAGGTTCGCAATAACTACTAATACATTACCGTGTGGTCATATACGAATTACGTGGTCGTTAATATGGACATGTTCAAATCGAGGTCATTCCGACCCCTCATCCAATAGGAAAAAAAATGGAAAAAAATGTAAGCAGTCAATGTGTCTTTTATCTCAATTAGAACGCGTGCCTCTGGTGGTTTACATTTCCCCATTGATTAACCATTGGTTTTTCTACTTTGTCCTTACTTAATTCTTACTTAATTTTAAAAATTCCAAAACCGTATAAATGTCTCATACAGATACGTAACTGGAAAAAATTAAGACCTATTGGATTGCGCAGAATTGTTGTATATTCTGGTCTGAACAGGGCCCAAAATGACAAAACAACGACAAAATGTCATTTAACGGTTTTCGATCGCTTTTGTTGCATTTTTAGATTATTTAGAATTTTTCAAATCTACATCGTGTTGTATGTAGACCAAGTAGGGCTATTATCGGGCGTCTGTATAATTCCGCTCATCAATTAGGTCTGCTCAAAACCAATTCTAGCCTCAAAATTGACAAGAACCAGTAGTGAAATGTGTGCAAAATTCTTGTAATTGACATAAAACCATGAAGTTCACCATTATTGTTTTTAGACAGGCATTATCATGAACGAATCATCCAATCTGCCTATGTTACGACAGAACATTTATTTGATTGGTGACGTCGATACTCAAATTTATGGGAATAAACTCCCTTTTTAATCTCTGTTCACTACATTTGAGCTTACGGGGAGTCTACTATTTTTGTTACCAAAGAAGTGGCAATGTTCGAAGTATCGAAGCGCTGATGTGTTGAGAGTCTCTAGGAAAAATGGAGAAAATTACAAAAGAATTGCAAAATTTATTGGATGTTTGATCGGGAGACATACTAGAACACATCGGTGAAAGCAGAAAGGTTTTTGTCCAATCAGAGGAAACCTGGTCGTGTTGGTTATATTGCCAATTTTCAATCCCACGACATTCAAGAAGAGCACAGCGAAAAAAGAAACGATTTTAAAACGACGATTACAAAAGTAAAGAGGAAAAAGATCGATTGAGTAAGTACTTCATAAAAACACCGATCAATGCTTCAAAATGTGGTTAAAATATTAAAAAGGAAATGTAATATCAAAACATTAAGGTTACGCAATTTTTCTTAAGATCAAACCGTGGAGTGAGAGTCCAGTGATGAAGGAACACCTCGAATTTTAAGCCAAAAAAGTATTGGGACTTATTCCAATATTTCAACGGAAGATTTTCAGAACGACTTTCCAGACCTTGCGCCAAACGGAGATGGCCCATCTGCCTCGAAGAAAAGTCATGGAACTGTGAGCGTAATAAATGAGAAAGTAGCAGCCGTTTTGGATCAATGTCAATTGAGTGACCAAAGTCTGTACATTTAATTATTGCTATTGCTCAATCTCTAGGACAGGATGTAAATTCTTTAGTTGTTAACAGAACTTCGATTCACAATTACCGGGAGAAATTGCGTGAATGTAAAGCACATAATATTAAAAAGGTGTTTAAAGATGCCGAGTTAAAGGCCACAGTTTTACATTGGGATGGAAAATTGCTGCAGAATTTGGAGTGGGATCGGGAGCAGCCCAAGTGGATGCTATCCACGAAGTTCTAGATGACTGGGGCTATGCGACAGGATAAAGGCCCTTTGCTGTGATACCGCAAGTAATCTTGGCCAATGGAAGGGCGCAGCTGTTTTGATGGAAAGAGGTTAGAAAGGAACTGCTGTGGCTTCCTTGTCGCCATCATGTTTTCGAGTTGGTCTTAAGATGTGTATTCAAGTGCAAAATACCGCCAACAAGCGGTCCCAGCGTGCCTTTGTTTAAAAAGTTCAAGGAGGCCTGGTCACATTTAAACCTAACCGCATTTACTATTGGTCTTGAGAATGAAAAGGTGCGAAAAGTCTTGGAAGATCGTGCAGAAGACATTCATTCTTTCATCAAGGAGACAATCGTACGCGCTCAGCCCCGTGAAGATTATAGAGAACTTCTAGAACTAAGTCAAGTATTTCTGGGTTTGTTCAGCCCGTGGCATTAAATTGTCACCCTGGAGCTGATCACCACGCTCGTTGGATGAGCAAAGCGATTTATTCTTTGAAAATATATTTATTTAGAGAAATTCAAACTAACTTCCATAGACGAAACGGCACTGGCTGACGTATGCATCTTCATTTGGAGATATACTTGGAAGCATGGTTTACTGTTCTTTAGTCGTGAGAGCTCCCTATCATGATTTAGAATTTGAAGAAGCTCCATGAGTTTGCATCGATTGATCGCGTGACACTGAAAAAATTTTCAAGTCACTTATGGTACTTGAGCCCAGAAGCAGCAGCTTTGGCATTTTTATGAGACACTATTAGATGGGGTAAAAGAAGGATGGTTTTGGAGTTGAATACTGATGTAGATGACATTGACGAGTTGCCCCAAACACTTTCAGAGTAATCCAAAGACATTTGTGCGATATTAACGAAAGAGATGGATCACAACACCGCAATCTTTGCAGGTTTTCGAACGATTTGAAATTTGGACAAGTTTTCTCAATGTTGACCCGTCACGGTAGAATTTTAACACGGTCTAAATATTGTAAGAAAATTAAAAGTCTTAATGATTCTGCGGAGAGAGCAGTGTGTCTAATAGAAACATATATTAATATTTTGAGGAGGAATGAAGACCATAAGCAATGTATACTTCCTGATTCGAAAAAATCTACTGCTATGAAACAATTTGTATAAAATTTAGTAGTAAATTTGTAAATTTAATTTTTATTAAATTTCAAAAATTTGTAAACATTCCAAATTTAGTAAAACTTTGAAAAAGTTCAGTCCTTGGTAGAGTCATCCCTCGAATTGGACTCACTTCGATTTATCCCAATTTAGACTTGAAAACTACTGCGCATAACAAGTGAAATCTATACAATATTGTATTCATATTAAACTTTGGACAACATTGTAGTAAATACTAAAGAAAATGCAATCAAAGCCATTGAAATCTGTAAAATTACGATTTGTCGATGTTTTGTCATTTTCAACCCTCTTCAGACCAAAATATACAAAGCAATTCTTCGCAGTCCAACAAATCTCAATTTCTTTATATATTTGCATATCTGTATGAAACATTTCTAAGGGTTTTGAATTTTCGGCGACCTATTATGTGCCCGAAAATATTAAGCAAGAACAAAGTAGGAAAAACAATGTGTAATCAATGCGGAAATGTTAACCACCAGAGGCACTCGTTCCTAATTAAGATAGAGGCCTCATTGACGGCTTAAATTTTTTCATATTTTTTCCTATCGTATGAGTGGTCGGAATGCATTCGATTCGAACATGTCCATATTAACGGCCACCTAATGAATAAATAAATAAATAAATATTTGACAAACTGATTTTAATTTTTCCAATAAAACAAAAGTTCAGATCCTTTACTTGGCGGAAATATGTTATAGCGTTGAAAAATTTCTGTGACAATCATCCATTTCTGGGTCAAAACTAACACACAAGAAACAGACACATAAAAAGCGGGACAGAGAATGGATCCTACTATTCCATGGGTCTTGAGGTCGGTCCTCTACCACTCCTACATTTGGACAACTGGAATTCCTCATACACAGTTGATAAGTATGTGTATCTCCTTTTAGGTCGATGTCACTGAAAGAGAGATAAAATTTCAACCGTCAAGATTGTTTTTTGTGGCATTTTCCATCAGTACTTTTGTGTAAAATGTATGGCTCGGTGTGGAATTCTGTAATGACTACTTCTATTTGAGGTACAATAATGAATCAATTATACAATGGAATATTACAAACATTACAGAATATCAAATTACATTTGATAGATAACGACATAATTATACAAAATGTAACTGAAAGTAAATAGAAAATTAATACCATTTGCTTTTGTGAACCCAGTAGAAATAGAACCTGATTATAGAAAAAACACTCTTGATATATTTTAGAAAATTTGATCATTTCAAGCTCAACTTCGTACAACTTTTCCTGGGTTTCAATTAGGTTAAATTTATTTTTTATGTAGCTGCTGACACTTTCATGATCGTCTAATGCTCTTTTTAAAATATTTCCCCTTTCCTGTTTCCTTCCTTGGGAAACTTATCTCATTACCACAATCACTTCAAGAGAAACCCTTCAAATTTCAATTTAAATTTCCGTAAGCATATTCCAATCATTTTAATTTAAACAGTTTGTATTTGATAGTGCACTCAATAAACTTAAAGCAGAAGGAGTCTGATCTAAGACACCACAAAATTCTCATACATGAACAGGATTAATGAGATTTTCCTCAAAACTTCATTTCAGAAATAAATAAGACTGTTGAACATCAGGGCGATATTGTCACTTGGTATTTGACATATGTTGCGACTTGATGGTGTAAAGAGCAATGAGTTGGATAAAATGTGTCCCTCAACATCGATAACAACCCCTCTGGTTGTCTGGCTGTAATGGCTTGCATAGCGACTGGTCGATATTACCAACTTCGAGTAAGGGTGACTTTTACTGCTTAGGGTTGTGCAAATACATAAAACGCACGAGTTCAGGTACTTCCTTCTAGACCTTCTCGTACATACAAATTTCGAGCTTAACGTCTAGATTTACTTTTCGTTATTACATTTAATAATACACAGTTTTCTTCTGCAAACATGACGAGGATTTTAAAGCGGTATCGAGTTTTTTCGCCATTTCATTCCAAACTTTCACTACGAGCTAAGCGTATGCAATTTAATTTTGAAGGTAAATAGAAAAAAACACTTGTTGTGGAATCTGACAAAAAATCTGGATTATACACTGAACGAAAATGTAAAAGAGGGGTTGTGAAGTTAACCAATTATAACTACCACTGAGAAGCATATTTAATTAAGTGTAAATTTTCTTAATTTCCTAATGCATACATACAACGGATGACCATTAAATAAATTAAGATTGCTATCATTATATGGTTCATTGACCTAATTCGATAACAATCTCATTATTTAACTTGCTTTATGCAAAAAACACAAGTCATTACTTAACTTGTTTGTCATCCTTCATGTCTGTGGCTTTAATAGAAAGAAGAGTACTATGGCGAAATTTGTACCATTCTATTACTACAAACTAATTCTTTGAAATAATGTAATTGTAGAACTCATAAACATTATATCAATATAAACAAGCAATTTTTTAGAGTAAAAGGAGCCTGGAGAAGGAAGAAATAGAGTCAAATTGAAATAGAACACCAACTTTTACCCATTCTCTCGTGTCTTCCTTTTGATTGTGATTTGATAACTTTCTGAATGGACAGATTTGCTCTTAAATCTACATCAATTTGTTGTTTTATTAAGTTTTTCTATGTTTTACTTATTTGTTCCAGGTCTATTATAATTTCATTTCTATTAAACAACTTTCTATTCAACCAATAAGTAATGCGACATCAAGTATTGTGTCTCGTGTACTGTAACACGTACGAAAATGCATTTGAATTAAGGCAACTTTGATCGACAGTTACATAAGTCGATCCTTTAGGTATTAGTTATATCCATCTAGAGTATAGGCAAAAATAACAGTCTCAGATCGCCTGCGGTAAGTTCGCCAGAGGTTGTACAATATTAAACAAACACCGAGAATTACTCGACAGCTGTTTCATTAGCTTTTCGGACTCTTCAATATTCAACCATTTTAGTTTCATATTTTTTGGTTCCTATTTTTTCTATTTTAATTGAAATTTCTTAAATACTTTTAGTCAAACCGTATACATTTTGATATGTAGTTGATGAAAATAATTTTCTCAAGAACCTAAACCTGAAATAAAATTTAGGATTTGCCATTAAAAGAAGAACGAAAAATACAATCTTAATAATGGAAATTATGGCACAGAATAAATAGCAGCCCGGATAACGTTGTACTAGGATAATAGGGGTTCTACTGTATTATTAATAAATATAATGTAATTATACGCATGAGAAATACTACATGAATTCAACATTCTTTTTACAAATAAAAATTTAATCCAGAAACTAAATAGCTGGTGGTAATAATTATATTAGCAAAATTAAACGACGCGTTCAGGAATACAAGCAAAAATTCAGCCAATACTATTTTACAATAAAATAATGGTTTTGGCTTTAAGCATCCTCAAATCTACCCAAAAAATTGAGCCTAATTTTTTCCGGGTTTTCTCATGTGCTTCTGTTCGCAGCTTCACCTACCTATATGGTAAACGAAAAGAATGGATTGCTTTTCTCATTAATAATGGAATGCAGGAATATTTACCGACTACAAAACGTTATACATAAGATCTAACCGTAGCTTCCTCAGCCAATTGCCCCGAGGAATGACGTTGAATAGGTAGAGACGAATTTTTGTCCGACAGCCAGGTAGATTACATACAGTTCTTCTGTTCGTTTGAATCGTCCGCCAGCAAATGTGATGTATATTTCTGGACATATTATTTTCTCTGTGTCTCACAACATAGTCGACATAGTTCATTGGATTCTTCAACAACATCCTTAATTTGACTCTTAATAGCACTTTGGGTTACTTGAAGTTATTTTATAAAATTCTCTCTTCTTTTACCATTACTTGAAGTTGTAGGTTCACAATGTCATCGGCATATAGCAATACGTAACC
>JALBCR010000418.1:0-154941 GCA_030710515.1 Abscondita cerata
TGTTGTCGACTAACATTTGCTCGAGCTCTTCGTAAATAACTTTTTTGTCAGAATATCATAAGAGTCGAATCTGCGTCAATTTATGTGTGGTCGTTAAGTTGGTAGACGGTACCGGGCCGTTGCCCTGACGGGAGTCTTGCAAATGTTGCACAAATTGATAAATACCTTCCATGTAAAAGCCATGTTCTACGTCCCCCGGTGTTATAGGTTTCCCAGCGGGTTGTTTATGGTCTCGAAGTGTAGTGTATGACGAGGGTTAATACTTATGTGGACGGTTTGCCGACGAATCATAGCGTTCTGAGCACAAATAAAGTCATGCTCTAGAATAACAGTTTACTGACGTTCAGTATTACGAGAAACTCCCGTTCATATACTACATCACAAACTGTCACTTACAATCTCTGAGTTCTTGGAATTAATGAGCCTCTTGCAGCAACCGCTATTTTAAACTAGCCAAGCGTCGGAATCTAACAATGCTAACAATTTGTGTCCGTTGACGGTAATCTTGACCCTCGACTTTCTCGTTATACAAACCGCCGCACTATTATGGATGACAGGGGATGGGAACTATTAGAAGAATTAGTTTGAGTCCCCCTTCCAGTAGGGACAATGATGATAAAATGATTTACTGTTGTTTCAGGGAATGGTCGACCATGGGTGAGTTGGTCGGAGTTCCTGTTGTTGTTGCTGAATAAGGCAATGATAATCTCGCTCAAGTAAAGGGGCATTGAATCAACGATGCAGAAATTGGCGAAGTCGCTGTTGATTGGTGTGCGTCAGTTTGCAGACTGGATTTTAATTCAACGCAGCCATCGATTAATGCCTCGATAGTGGCTAGCCTTAAAAATACACAGTACCGCCCCAAGTCGGGATGCATAGGATGGCAAAAGTTTACTAGCTTCATTTTGGGTATGCCCGGGTTGGTGTAGCGGGTGACTAGTTGGTTTCCCCGGATGAACGCATCTACTGGTTTTGCTTTGCGTTCACGGCGAAGCCACTTATAGTTAAGTTTTTCTGCGGGTTGTTGAAAAGTCACCTTGAACTGATCGATATTTTGCGGAATCTCTTCCACTATTTTCAGGTTTTGCCGTCCAAGTTATTCTAAACACCTTCGGTCTCAAAATTCGTTTTGAGTATCTGTTATTAGAAAAAGATGACTGGGATGAGTCCGGTTAGTAAGTCATAATCTTCTTTGTGTTGGAAGACAGGGGTCTGTAGCTTGCCGTATCTGAGTTCAAATTTTTGCGGTTGTAGTCTTCCATTTTAGTTGAAATTCTAAGCAACTACGGCATATCAATATGGTGTCGGATCACCAGGCGGTCATCTCAGCGATGAGCGGCTTTGTATCAGCAACTCAAGAATAAGCGAGAACTTGTAAAAAGAAACTAGGAATAAGAGTGGGGGCGTGTAATAAGGTCACCCTAACTTCAGTCCCGGAACATTCTGAGATTCCTTGTAACGAGCAAGCAGGACTTTCTCACCAGGAAAGGGCTGCCAGGCCATTCGTAGAGTCAGAGCCGATCTGTGTGGTATCCAGCAAGCACACAATACATAAAAAGTACTCTGGGCTGGGAAGGAACGTGAAATTCAGACCACTGGACCAGGCTACCAGGACTAAGACTCTACTAAATGACTTCATCGGTAAAGAGGACAAGGATTGCTTAAGAATTCTTACGGGGTTCCTGACGGTACACTGCCGACTTGGCGGACATCTTGCCAAAGATTGGTGTGACAACTAACTCGACGTGCAGATTTTGCCGCGTGTCGGAAGCGACCCTGATTCACCTTTGGCGAAATTTAAACCTACGGTTTCAGAAAGTGGAACATTTTCTCAAACTAAAGATTATTTATCTCAATCCAAAGGTCAGTCAAGAGATTCCTCAAGGAACTTAATCTACTGTTGCAAGTTCAGAAAGGGAGCTGAATAATGAGTACTGATTCCGCTACACATCAAAACTATATCTATCTATTCATTATCTTAGCGTAACGATAACGTAACTCCAACTTTTTCTACCATTGAGAAAGATCGAATTTTAAATCCCATATTAGTTATTGTATCAAAACCATGTCGTGACACTGCACCACTCTTGTAAAACTAATGGTTTCAGAAAACTTAGGTTTCTCATTCCACATGAAAACAAGCCGCTTGCAACAGAACTCCACATTGCATCGCACCGATACGTTTGAGAAAAAAAAGTAAATTACCTTAAAATTCAGGAGGTACTGTTCGCTGTTTAAGGAACTTGACAAAAAAACTAAATAAATGAGTATTACCTGCGTTTTTGATTTGCATGTAGAAGATGAGGGAAGAAAACTATTTTACTTCAGACCGGGACTATTGTCGGAAAGAGAAGAATCTTTAAAAGAGTTGGGATATACTAGTTGTAAAAGAAGATGTTGAAAATTGTGTTGTACAAAATAGAAGTAGTGTAGATATCGTGATTTGCAAAAACTATGCTCTCATATATTTTTTATACTATTAATATTCTTGAAGATATTGTTAAAACAATAAGTGTCGTGTCTCAGAAATTACTTATCAGATTAAAAATATTTTAAATGAAAGTTGTGCATGATTAAATTACAAACAAATTTTAATTGAGGAAAATATTTTGGCTTCACGGAAACTCGTCGGAAAAAGTCATCTTATTTGTGGCCAAAATACACAATAATTGTTGCGGTTAGAGTCGAACAAGCGGTTACCGCCAAGGTCTGCTTGATTAACCACACGTGAAACTAAGAAAATATTAAAAGTCGCCAAAATTATATAAAAACTTAAACAAAACACTAAATTTCTACACGAAAGCTTATGTTGATATAACTTCCTATCTTACGTGATATAAACGTCAAGTAAAATTAATATTTCACCACCATAAAATTTATTTCTAATTTAACCGTAAATGAATGAAAACTTTTGTGTTCCATTTTTAACTGTATTATACAATATAATACATTGGAACATATTTGATGACTAACTAAAATAAACGCTTAGAATAGGGGTTAAAGGGGTGAATGACACCGTTGTATGCTGTAAATTGAACTGAATTAGCATAATCTAAAGGATAGACCAAAGTGACCGTTGTCATTCGTTTTTACATATAAATATAAAAATAACAATTGAGCGATCCTAATTTAATAAAAAAATGAACTTCTGTTTATATAACAAAAAAACTATAAGTAACTTTTTATTGTTAGTTGATATGAAAAGTTAATTTGATAAACACCAGAGTATCACAGCATGATAAACGTACAGCAGGGTATCTCTTGGGCAGTGCCTTTGAGTTTGAAGATATTAATTGAAAAAGTATGACCTTGCCGCCATTTTATCGGTTTCAAAAGCAGTATTTCAGGCGGTCGGGTTTATATCACTTACTCAGCAGAATTAAACCGTCTAATAGATAAGGATACGCTGCTGTTTGTTTATTATGCTGTGACATTACTATGGTATCATATTAAACAAACCTAATTAATGTAAATTTATATTATCTATGTAACACGTCCTGAATATAATTAGGGAGTTCTTTTTCAGCGCAAATATATTGTTTCTGGATTTTGCAAAAGTTAATGTTATACGCCAACTACGAATAAAATTTTTTAATAAAATCTAAGGGAAACCTTTAGTTTTAAGTTTTATTTTAATAAATATTTTTTACAGCAGAGATTTTCGTATTTTTATGGCAGAAAACATCTTGTTCTAACAATTTTGACATAAAAATAGACCTTTGAGATTCGGTGAAAACAAAAACATTCAGATGGCAAATGGCAGTCAAAAAGTGTGTTTTGAACCATCACCATACCAAATGAGTATAGGATGTCCCAAAAATACGTTAGACACGAATGTTTTCCAGACCCCTTTGTAGATTTTTTGAAAATAAATGATTGGTGAAAACTAGAACTTTTTTTCATTCTGTCCATTTTCCAGAGAGGGTTGCAATTGCTTTTTCGTGTGCCTACTCCAATATCGCGGTCACAAGTGGTGGGTACATAGTATGATAGATATACGGAATCGGGTAACTGTTTTTCCCTACTAGTGACTTGTAGTCAAGTTGTTTTACCATTTGCGATTCGGGAGACTCGGGTTTGATTCTCGCAAGAGTAGACCGTTGTGTCCTGAATTTTGAGACGTTTTCTCACAGCCATGTAAGTATACCTCTGTTCCACATTCACCCTTAATCCTTGAAGTACACTCCAGGTGTAGATACATACAGTTTGATCAATGTTCTTTGGGTCTTTCCCATCGATTTCTTGGTGGTTCTTATGTATACCTTGTCACAAAAGTATTATGCTCAGAGAGGGTCTCGTTCGTCCTTTGTTGATCAGATGGTCTGTGGAATCTTCTTGGTTGGTTTGAAGATAGTTTTGATGTCATGTCCTTTTCACAATTCCTCCAATGCGGTCTGTGATTTTTGATATGTATGGAAGATATATGGGTCGACTCTCAGGTTGTGGTGTTCTCGACCGTTTGGGTCTCAATGATCTTTCGATCTCGTTCCTGGTGTACCCGTACTGTGTGACCTAGTTTGTTCATTTTCTATCTCCATGTTGTTGACTATTCAAGTGCCCAAGAAAATAGTTAAATTTCTCTACACCGTGTTTTCGAACGACAAAGTATCATCTATGTACCGGAACCATGTCACTGGCTTGAATTCCTCAGTCTCGATATTGTTCTTTTCGGAATTCTATGTACATACATGGGTTGGAAATCCCTAGACTTAGCGGGCTTTCTATTGCCACCACACCCACTTATTAGAAAAGTCTTCAAACAAAGTAGCTTCCGGTGAGACAGACAGACTGTGAAGTGGAAATCATCAGTCTATATCCAACATCGGAAATGAACGGATATCTGAAGAAGCTGACCATTTGTGTTAGAAAGAAATTCCAAACAGCGACGGCCTTTATACCCGATTCTAGAGACATTAGTTCATCAACAGGTCGCGAAAGCCTAAACCAATTTGCGAGATATTTGAGTTTTTTCATATCTGTATGTGGACGTACATTGACGTACATTTAATGTACTGTACTTAGTTAGATATTTACGTGTACCAAATTTCAGTCTTTTGTAATTTCAGGGATATCTCAAAAAACTTCAAAACAATTATTTTTAAACACCCTATATCTCGGTTTTGAAGCATTTTGGAAAAGCAATGATAACAATTTTTGTCTTTTTTTTGATCATAGAATCTTCAGTTTTCGTTTGTCGGTGATTTTAAAATACACCCTGTATAAAGATTTTGTTTATAAATGAGTAAGGAACAACGTCCTGAAGTTTGGCCCCATACTTAATTAACACCCTGTACACTAATAAACTTGTAAAAAACCAGAAACTTCATAAATAAATATGTGCTGCAAAAATAGCATCCATCCTTGTAATTTACACAATTAATATTTTAATTTTTTTTAGTTGTTGCCCAGGCAGGAAGGGCCTCTGAGTTGGAAGTGATGTTGGAGTGCAAAAACATGTTGCCCTTTTTTCTTGTCAACGTTTCGACCGACGAGGGTCGGTCTTATCAAGACATCAAAAGAATCTATACACATAAAATCGTGGCCCGGTTTGTCTGTCTGTCTGTATGTATGTTCGTCTTCTCCTCCGAAACGGCTGAACCGATTTCGGAGATCGATAAGTTCATTGTTCAGGAGGTCCAGGCGCTGATCTTAGGCGGGGTCTCAAGTTGATCTGACCTTTGACCTCTGACTCGGAGCGGTGACCTCACGTCTTTAATTTCAGGTTTGTCTAGATTAGGCCCATTTCAAATGGGTTTGGTTACTAGTCTATACACATAAAATAGTGGCCCGGTTTGTCTGTCTGTTTCGTCTTCTCCGAAACGGCTGAACCGATTTTCGGAGATCGATAAGTTCATTGTTCAGGAGGTCCAGGCGCTGATCTTAGGCGGGGTCACAAGTTGATCTGACCTTTGACCTCTGACTCGGAGCGGTGACCTCACGTCTTTAATTTCAGGTTTGTCTAGATTAGGCCCATTTCAAATGGGTTTGGTTACTAGTCTATACACATAAAATAGTGGCCCGGTTTGTCTGTCTGTTCGTCTTCTCCTCGAAACGGCTGAACCGATTTCGGAGATCGATACGTCAAATTGTTCAGGAGGTCTAGGCGCTGATTTTAGGTGTGGTCACAAATTGACCTGACTTTTGACCTGTGACCTGGAGCGGTGACATAGGCATGTTATATATCACAGTGTTCAGGATATCAAGGGAATGTTTTAAGATAGGTCCCAAGTTGACCTGACCTTTGACCTGGAGCGGTGACCTCACGTCTTTAATTTCAGGTTTGTATAGATTAGCCCATTTTCAAATGGGTTTGGTTACTAGTAGGTGATAATTAAGCACTTCCATAAGTTAGAAACATCTTTGGTCCAAAACATAAAATATATAAAATTGACAATTTTTAATTATTTTATAATTAATAATAAATAACAAATATACTTGAAAGTTACACATTCATTGTTGTGTAACATTTAATATTTTCAAAAATATTGTTAAACAATAATTGTCACGTGATTATAGTAACTCAGTGAAATAACATATGGCACCGAAAAACAGTTTAAGTTGTCTCCAATTAAATTGTAATGTGTAGAATGAATATTGTTGTAAATATTATGTAAACAAAAAGTGTGTGTAGTTAAAGTCCCCTTTTGAATCGATCGATTATTCCCAAAATCGAATAAAATGTCGGGTATTATAAATAACGTCTACGTACAAAGCTTCGCTAAATTTAGACCAGTGGTTTTGAGATATAGTGTTTATATATGATGGGCGATCAACCATCTCAAAACAGAAAAAAAAATTGTTTGGAAAAAAAGGAAGTGTTAAAGTTTTCGGTTTGGAAACCGTCTCATAAACTCTTATCTATAAATAAATACTAAAAATGTTTGTAAGGAACGTATCAGGACGTCTGGACTCTTTATGGAAGGTGCGAAGTTCCGAAAGAAAACTCAAGGTTCTGATAGAGACGACGTTTCGCACCCTTGACCTCGTATGAAGCTGCGAATGTTCCCAAAAAACTCAGAGTTCTGGTAGAGGTGACCCTGAGTTTTCTTTCGAAATTTTCACATCTTCCATAAGGGATCCAGAAGTATTCGATGCGTTCCTGCCAAAAATTTAGTAATACATTGGACGGATATTTACATCATACTTACGATAAATACTTTTATTTTCAAAAAATACTTCCAAAAATTTATGACTATACAGAACTTTTCATTCTGAACAATTTTTCTTAATAACACTTTAGAATGCTGTAAACGAAAAGGAACTTCACCTGAAAAGAAAAAATTCTTCCTCAACTGTAATGGCCTACTTGATTTAAAAAAATCAGGTCAACGTGGGGTTAAAAGCACACTATAATAAATAACATATAGAGTAACGTGATCTTGTGTCTGCCATTATTATCGAGACTCGTACACCAATGCGCATTCAAAGCTCAGAATTGAAATGAAATTCGACAGACTGTAATGGTAGAAAAAATACATTAAAATAATAAATTCAACTTTATTTTTAAACAAATACGCAACTAAAATAGAAACAAAATATAATTTTCGCATTACTTATTCATGAAAAACTTCCGAACGTAAACCTTTTACGCTATTTACATTTTAACGATTTTGCGATTAACGTGAAACTTCTTATTACTCAAATTATTTTTTCATAATTCACTGTAATTGGATAAGGTTTTCCTATGAAAAACTGAAAAAAGGGAAACACGCGATTGTTACAAATTTCCCGGTTCTATTAGTCTAATTCGTACAAATTCAACGATCACCATCTAATATCGATCAACTTTACTGTAAATGCATTAAAGTGACTCATTGGGAGTATGTATTTGTAAAGAGTTTTGGGTACTACAGATGCCTTCCTTCAGACTTTGACACGTATCGCATTTGATCATGAATAATGAAACTTAATTTAAAATCGTACCTTTCAGAAACACCACGCTCTTTTGATCGAAATAACTATGACGTAGCCACCACGTAGATCTATTTTCGTAATTACAACTATAGTATGTGCATGTGTGGTAACAAAAATACTTTTGTAACACACAATATCCTCTGAATGTTTTGTGCAGCCATTGAGAAATAAATTTCGAAATTTGTTTACGACGAAAATTTTATCATTCTATTAAATTTAAAATGCACCGCTTTTAGTTGAAAAAAATCACCACAGCAAGTACAAGTACCTAATGTGGATGTTTAGTTATACTGAATTCTTGATTATCATTAAAAATAGTTAAACTGAAATTTTTAATTAAAAAATTATACGACGATTAAAAAAATAACCTTCACACTTTTTATTTGTGAATTTATTACCAAAATTTGCAAAAACTATCAGGTAAATATCATTGGAGTGTTTCTAATTGGCGTTTTTTTTAAAACCCCGCGTCAAAGTTGGCGCTGACATTTTGTGATTGTGAACGTCCACAATTTATTTGACAGCTGTCATCTGTAAGATCCGCTGAATATTTTTGCAACATTAAGAAATAAATTTCGAAAATGTTTAGGTGGAATATTTGTTCATACTATTAATTGAAACTTAATTAAAATGTTGAATCAAATCAACATCAAATTTTTAATTGAAAAACAATCACGCTAGCAAATACAAGTAATGTGAATTTTTAGCTACAAATTCAATAAGGTTTTGGAGTCATTCCTCGTTTAACATTTTAATTAAAAAGTATAAGACCTTTATATTTGTGAATTTATTCATAAAATTTGAAAAAAAACTATAAGGTAAATATCATTGGTGTTCTACGTCAGTTCTGGTGTCCAACTGGTGTCCTTTTTTAAATGTCCAATCAAAGTGAGCATTTTGTGATTGTGAACGTGACGCCATTTGTTTGACAGCTGTCATCTTTAAGATCCGCTGAATATTTTGTTCAACATTAAAGAATAAATTTCGAAAATGATTACGTGGGATTTTTGTTTTCATTATATTAATTGATAATTAAAAACATTAAATTAAAATTTTGAATCAAATCAAAATTAAAAGTTTTTAGTTGAAAAAAATCACCCCAACAAGCTATGGTGTTTAATTAGCGATACCTTCAAATGTATTCTTTAAAGAAAAAAATTAAGTAAGCAACGTAAATTACCTATTTTCTAAAACGTGCTTAGTGTGATGATTCATTCTACAGTCCTTCTATAAGATAACCCCTGCTGAGACTACCTGCTGTTAGAATTGTAAATGTTACCCTTAAGCCCGCTTCACAATGTGCAAACTTTTGTTTACAGAAATTGTGGTGTCCAAGTTTTAAATTTCATGAGTGTACAAGAAATGTGAATTTTCAGTTATTGATTTTTGACAATAAAGTTTTGGAGTTGTTTGACCTTCGCACTTAATAAATTTGACTATATTAAAAAATAGCTTGACTGCAATTTTTAATTAAAAAATTACACGAGACGTTTTAAAACAATAACTTTTTATTTGTAAATTGTAACTGACAGGTAATTATAGATTCTTTACAATGAAGTTTTGGGGTCGAATTACCTTTTTCGTTTAATTACATTTTACTCGTTAAAATTGATTGTATGCAATTTTAATTAAAAAATTATACGACCTTCCTAATTTTTATTTGTGAATTTATTCATAAAATATATAAAAAACTGGCAGGTAAATTTCATTGGTGTTCTAGTTTCTAACTGGCGTCCTTTTTTAAATCCTCAGTCAAATTTGGCGCTGACATTTTATGTGGGTGAATTTGGCACCATTATTTTGACAGCTGTCATCTTTTAGATCCTCTGAATCTTTTGTACAACCATTAAAAATAAATTTAGAAAATTGTTTACGTAGAAATTTTTTCATTCTATTAATTGATATAAAAACGCTAAATTAAAGTGTCGAATCAAATCAAAATTAAAAATTTTAGTTGAAAAACAATCACCCTGGCAAGTACAAGTAATGTGAATTTTTAGTTACAGATTCTTGACAATAAAGTTTTGGAGTCGGATTTACTTCTTCGTTTAATTACATTTTACTCATTAAAAATAGTTGGACTATAATTTTTATTTAAAAATTATTCGACGATTAAAAAATAACCTTTGCATTTTTTATTTTTGAATTTATTACCAAATTATCAGGTAAATATCTTTGGAGTGCTTTACGTCAATTTTAGTATCTAATTCGTATTTTTAAAATCCCGCGTCAAAGTTGGCGTTGACATTTTGAGACTATAAACGTGCCACCATTTGTTTGACAGCTGTCATTTATAAAATCTGCTCAATATTTTGTGCAACATTAAGAAATAAATTGCGAAAATGTTTACGTGGAATATTTGTTCATTCTATTAATTGAAACGTAATGAAAATGTTGAATCTAATCTAAATTAAAAGTTTTTAAATGAAAACAACCACGCTAGCAAGTACAAGTAATGTGAATTTTTAGGTACAGATCCTTGACAATAAGGTTTTGACCGCAATTTTTAATTAAAAATTATACGACCTTCGTATTTTTATTTGTGAATTTATTCATTAAAAAAACTGTCAGGTAAATACTGGTGTGCTACGTAAATTCTAGTTTTTAACTGGTGCCCTTTTTTTTAAATCGGAGTTGGCGATGACAATTCGTGATTGTGAACTTGGTACCGTTTTTTTGACAGCTGTCATCTTTCAGATCCTCTGAATCTTTTGTGCAACGATTAAGAACTAAATTTTAATATTTTTTTTCGTTGTATTAATAAATAGATACTTAAAAGATCAAATTAAAATGTTGAATCAAACCTAAATTAAAAGTTTTTAGTTGAAAAACATACGACGATTAAAAAATAACCATCGTACCTTTTATTTGTGAATTTAATACCAAAATTTGTAAAAACTGTCAGGTGTTCGAGTTCTAGTTTCTAACTGGTATTTTTTTTAAACTCCGCGTCAAAGTTGGCACTGATGTTTTGTGATTGTGAACTTGCAACCATTTGTTTGACAGCTGTCATCTTTAAAATATTCTGAATATTTTGTGGAATCCAAGAAAATTGTTTACGTAAAAAATTTGTTCATTCTATTAACTGATAAAAGATTAAATTAAAATTTGAATCAAATCAAAATTTAAAGTTTTTAGTTGAATAACGATTACCCAAAAATTACAGGACAGCATTTAAAAAATAACCTTCGAACTTTTTAATTGTATATTTGTTACTAAAATTTGCAAAAACTATTAGTTAAATGTCATCGGTGTGCTACGTCAAGTTCTAGTTTCTAACTGGTGTCCTTTTTTTAAATCCTGACAGCTGTCATCTTTGACGCGGAATTAAAAAACACACTGCTGGTTTGGAACAATAATTTTAATTTTTATAAAAATAGGACAAATAATAAAATTGAACAAAACTATTGAAAACTTGACGTTTTTCTTGCATTAACCGTACACTCAATTATTGTCATTAGAACAAACTCACGCAAACACTACTCAATTCAACGTCCTATTAAAACAATTACAAATGTCGTAGGTTACAAGCAATTATTTTAGATTACTTCCTGGTACTTTGTCTTTGCGCTTAACGAGAAAATATAGTTTACAATATATTTTCTTATAAAATTACAAAGCGTTGAAATATGACATGTCATATCCAAGTTTATGAATCACCTTATGCTATACAGGAAAATATGACATATGACGCATTTTGCTAAGAAATAATAAAAATACCTCGGCAAAATCGTTAAATATTCAACATACTACTTATATTGTTTAAAGTTACATTACATTATTAAAAAAATATAACAAATAATTATGCGATTTAAATTAACTAATTAAGATACACATAGGTTTAATAAATATTTTAGAAGATATTATTAAAAAACTGAAGAGCCATTTTGCTATCAAGTATTAAACAAGCGTTCCGAGCAGAACTCTACATCGTGCTGATACTAACAATCGTGTAAAAGAGGTAATGCGCGAATGAAAAGAAAATGAAAATTGCGTTTTAGAAAAAAATTGTTCCAACAAAACTTATACACAATAAAATTTCCAACAAATTTTCTCTCAAAACTTTTTGTATACTTGATATTGGTGGAGAAATTGTTACTACAATTAGTGTTAAGTGATTGTTATATCTCAGCAATTACTTATCGCATCCAAAAATAGTTGATGTGTATAATTAAATTACAATCAACTTGACGGATAAATGTGTAAAATAAATGTTCTTCTAAATATTTAAAAATTCCAAAATCTGTGTGGGTTAACGGCCCTTTGGCTCCATCATTACACCCAAAATATAATCAGATCTGCGGTATTATAAATAAGCCCTATGTGCAAAGTTTCATAAAAATCGGACGTGTGGTTTCCTGGATAACTTCGGACAGAAAATTTTTTTTGCTACCTTATAACGTACTAAATCTAATTCGTCGGAAAAAGTGAAAAAAAGGGATGTTAAAATGTTCGGTTTGAAAACGTCGCATCTTGTGTATAAGATGTAGAGTAAAAACCAATTAATACTAATTACAAGAAATCGATTTCAAACAGAGTTTTTTTGCAATAATATGCATAACTTCTTTTGAATAAGTAAAATCATGTTATTATTTAAAAAAATGTCACGTGATGATTGTTTCTCGGTAAACTAATCGGACCAAGAAATTAATTAATTAATAACATTATCAATAATCAATATTTATTCAAGCGCATATATCTGAAGATCGTACCCAAATATTAATGGAGTTAGATTAGTCAATGAACAAATATTTATTATTGGATTTAACTATTAAGTACTCTATTTATGTAGTGAGAACCGAAAGTCCATCGCCCTCCTATAACTTTTTAAGCATGAAATTGCATTTTATGTGAACAGTGTCGAAACTCATTATTTTTATAACGAATGTCACACGAGTTACAAAATCATGTTCTCTTACCTGTTGCGTAAGAGGGTTTTTCTTAAATTTTCAAAAAAGAATCATAAAATCGAATTAAACGTATTTCGAAATCAAATCGAGTGTCGCCGCTTTCAAAACAACTTGAGAAGTGACGATAAGTTTCACTATTCGCAACTTACGAAAATTGGATAGTTTTTGACGCTTACTACCATAATGAAGAATATCACTTTACCTATATATAAAAAATTCGAAAAATAGGAAATTGTTTTATTAAGAGTAAAAGCAATGTTTTTTATAACGAGTTTGTAAATTTGTAAGTAAGACGAATCATAAAAAGTTGCTTATACTCCGAATAAAACATGCTATTTATTCTCAAAACGTCGTTTATATACAGAAGAAAGAAAAGTCTCTATTGTTTAATATCGATACGAGCGAAGGTAAAAGTACTTTTAGCTCTGCTGCTAATAGCAACCGGCTGTGTACAAAAAAGAGCATATTTAGCGTCAAAAATAGTACGTAAAAATTTACTGACGTTTGAAAAAAACATTTTTTATCGTAAAATGAGGGTTGAGCGACACTTTGAAAGCTCACACATGTCGATCAATTTCTTTTCAACCAGCTGATGATGTTGTATTGAATTTACGATTCCATGAAGTACATAAAATGACCCATTATCGCCCAAAAAACCTTCCAAGAATTAAATATCATTTTTAACAAGAAGTGGACCCATCGAATTTCTATTTCGTCTTTTTAGGGCTCCTCAGAAGTGATCTATTCTACCTTTTCGTAGATAGATAGACTTACATACACAGAAAGTTTAGAAAAATTATAGAAAGTAAAATAACAGGTAAGAAAGTACAAAAAAGGAATAACAAGGAAACTTATAAAATGAATTAAAAATGAATGTGAAAGAAATAAAAAAATCACACCTATACAGCCCTTTCTGAGATTTTAATTTCAGTTTTAATATCCTTCAAATAAGCACTCTCGAATATGGCGTTATTATTTCAAAATCACAGGAAATAAAAATATTTAACTTGGCAACCAACGTGGAGCAGAAATTAATATGTGTCCGGAAATAATGAACTAAAAATCGAGTGTGATTATACATAAGAAGATAATGCTTGAAGTTCCTATAAAATTTTTTACAAGAGATTGACCTTCACTTGACCTTTTCATTCTATAATTTAAGAAAAAATTATTTTCAAAACCAAATTTTCTTCCTCTGAAACTTCGTTATGTTTCAGTTTTCACAAAAGTGTGGAATTATTTGTTCCGTATACTCGCCTCCGCCCCGCCGTATTTATTCATTATGTACATGAAAGGAGTCATAAATTAATACACAAAATGAACAACAAAACTAAATAAATTTAAAATATTAAAAAAAAAACAAAATCTATGGAAATGGAATTAAGAAACTTATTTGGCAAATGAGTAAATGAAAAACTAAGATCGGACGCATTAATTATTACTTCGAAGAAACAAGATTTGAACCCGCGCCACTCGGTTTCGCATCGGATGATAATATAGGACATTTAGTAACTGCGACAATAATCAAAGCGGCTACGTGGACCTGACCTAAAATTCATAACTATCACACAATTTTTTTTTTTTACTAATTAAACAAATATAAAGGAAATACCAGCGAAAGAGAAATAATAGTATGAAAAACAAGTCACATCAAAGGTTTTCGAGGGATACTTGTTTTCCAGCCCTTACTCAGCTTTATTTTAAACCGGGGGAACGATATGTGGGGGTCTTTCTGTACACACACTCAAAAGAATTGAATTATCTTAAGCCAGTAAAATACAGTAAGGTCGAAAAAGGTGCAGAAACAAAAACCTCGATGACCTTCCGGAACGGAGAGCGAAGTCGAGAGCAAAAATTACAAAAATTAGCTAAAAAGAATCAACATCAGGATAATAAACCTAATGCAAACACGCATGCGCTGAAAACCGAAAAATCGATCGCGATTGATCGGAATGGATTCTCGATATATTCGGCTGCTCAACAATTTGAACGTGGAGGCGTGGCTCAAAACGATTGTATGCAATAACAAACATTGGAGTTTACAAGAAGACAACAATCGAAACATCGTAATATGAGACCATGGCGATGTACTACGCCTCCAAATATTTTGAGCCCATTGAAAATGTATGAACTACCATGACGGCTAGACATATAGCGAAGCAATACAATTTGAAGGTTCTTCGAAAGATTCTTTACACTGATTACGTAGAAAAAAACTGGTCAGTCAATTTTCGACTACCTTGTTAATGTAAGTAAATTCGTCTCCCAACAATTACAAATCTTTACGGTTTTTCAAATTATCTAGCATTAACTCCTAACATCAAAAGGTCAAGTTGATGTTATTTTTAATAATTTTTCTAAACCATTCGAGACAAACGATAACGGGATCAAGCTATTTAAATCGTATATATCCGATAGGAATGCGTGCGTAGAATATTGGGGTCACAAATAATCTGTCTTCTGTCATTCATCTGGAGTTCCGCAAGGTTCCAATTTAGGTCCATGACTCTCCAACACTTTCATACATGACATTGTGCAAACAATAGATGTCGAATGCCTTTTATTTGCTGATGATATCTAAAGATTTTTACCCAAATTGTCTCCGAAGAAAACTATGTACGTCTCCAGAATAACCTAAACACTATATTAATCTGGTTCAATCAAAATCTACTCACACTTAATATAGGCAAGTGCAAAATAATGTCCTTCAGTCGAAGTTTTAAATAAAAATAGTGTAAAAAAGTATTGTAGATTCAAATACTTTCTCTCGTTGATTGTATTGTATCGTATTGCTTATTATCTGTTTTTGTTGGTAAAAAAGAAACGGAGGGACGAACACCATCATAAGGTATAGAGTAGTTGTGCAATTGTTCAAGTGAATCAAATACAAAATTGTAAACTTCAAGAAGTATTTGATCAGTTCATCCCTAGTTTAATTAAGCAAAAAAAAAGAAAAAATCTAGTAGCATTTTAATCTCATAAGTGTGATGATTCAAAATTGAGTCATAGATAATTATGATCACCCTGTATTTGTCATTTATAATACCAATATAAAATGAAGTGAATTAAAATGAATTTTTCTGTTACGCTATTTAAATATTATCTATATTGAGTTAAATGTTTATAACTACTAAAACAATCATTAATCAACACAAATAATTCTTATTTTAACGTTTGTTTATAAAAACTGTTTAAACAAATTTGCAAGGTACACTTATATCGATCGAATTTTTAAGAGCTTTTTCATAGTGTTTGCGTGGATCAATTTTAAAAGCAAATTAACTAATAAATAGTTTTTATAATTATAAACAACATATCAAAGAATAAAAATGCTAACATTTTTTAAAACGAAAATATTTGATCTCAAAGTTGTAGCTAGCAACGCGCGACACTATAGTCCATACGTAGAGTATGTTCGAGGGTGAATTTGAACCTATTGGTGTGGATCAATTTTTAGACAAATTCGCCAATAAATAGTTTTTATAATTATAAGCAACACATCAAAGAATAAAAATGTTAATATTTTTTAAACGAAAATTTTAATATCAAAGTGATGGCTATGCGCGACATTATATCCAAATACGTATCAATGAGATATTATGTGTACAGTTTGCAAAGCTGGATTCACAAAATTTGTAATTCAAAAAGTGAATTATCGTTCAATTACATTTGCAAATTATGTCCAAACAAAGAAAAATATTAAATATATACAAAAAATACTAATACTAATAAGAATAATTATTATTATAAGTGGTAGGTCAATAAAAATAAAAACAAAAATAAGATTTTTTTTCTGGTTTTCTAATGCTTGGAGGTTAATCTTCATTAGTACATATTTTCTATTTGTTGTTGGAGTAACCCTGGAGTAAATCTCAACTGATCTAAAAGTAAATTTGTGTTCCATTCGTGTTCTCCCAATACACTAAGAAGATCATTTAGTAATGTAATTTCAAAAATAAGGGAGGAGGGGGTTAAAAGAAGAATTTTGGATGAGGAAGGGGATAAATTAAGCCCAACGTTGTTTTTAATGTTGTTAGAAATCATACCATAAATTAAAAGTTATAGTTGAAAAGAACGCTTTGTTGAATTAAGCTTTGTTGGGTTTGGCGTTTTATAAATATTTTTAGATTAATGTATCGACAGTCGATGAATTATTGACCGAGATTCTAGAGTTCAATTTCTTCATCACAGGATGTTGATTTGAAGTAAATAAATACTAAGAACGAAAGAAAAATTTGTTGTGATTTGGTGTTTTGTTGACATTACAATAAATTATGTATTTTATGGATTCAGCCGCTCCCTTTCTCAGGATGCTGTAGCAGTTAGTTGTTAAAGTATGCTGGCAGGGCGAGATTGGATAAAAAGGGCCGCTGTAATTTATTTAAAAAAGTGTATAACTTATTATTGATATCAATATATATAAGAGATATGGAAGAGGATCTACAGAAGCAACAAATAGGAGGAATAAATGGTAGTGTTGTTGAAATATGCAGATGATCTAGTAATTTTTGCACAGAAGAACAGAAAGATGGAAGAGGTAATAGGAGTTATGAAGAAGTGTTTAAAGAGGTAAAATCTAGAGGCAAATGTAGGAAAAATAAAAATTCTAGAGTTCTGAAAGAGAAAGGGAAGAGGGAAAGAAATGAAATGGTAGCGAGGAGAAAAAGATATAGAGAAGGTAGATGAATTTAAGTATCTGGGATACATTACAAGATGTGGTAACAAAGATATAGATCACATACAAGAACTACAACACAAAGAACACATAATATTAGGACAAGTATAGAAAATTGACAAAAGAATGTTTGGGAAATGCATAGTTAAAAGAAAGTGGCTGTTTGAAAAACTAGTCAACAACGTGGTGTACAGGGCTGAAGTATGGCGATGAAAGGAATGAGAGGATACAGCAAAATACCTGGAGAGAGGTAAAATTGGAAAAGACAAGAATTCAAGCAGGACGAAAGATATTGAGGCTGGAGCAAGCAAGAAAAGGAACGAATTACTGTATTATGTTGGAAAGCAATAGAGGAGAAAAAGTAAAATGCGAGAAAGAGGATAGGAAAGCAAAGGGGGGATACGCAAGAAAGGAAATAAAAAGACTAAGATGTTAAGATTGAAAGATAAAAGAAAAGATAGCAATAAGAGACAAAGAAAACCAAATGCAACAAAGCGAGCTAGAATTACACACGAAAAATATAACTACAAGTACAAAGATTTGATAGTGGACACAATTGCAAAGTACTTGATAGAGAGGAAAACCATGTAAGAGAAAACCCGTTCAAATTCAACCTCGAACGTACTCTACGTATCGACTATAATGTCGCGAGTAGCCATAACTTTGAAATCAAATATTTTCAATTTAAAAAATATTAACATCATGATTCTTTGATATATTGTTTATAATTATAAAAACTATTCATTACTAAATTTGCATAATAATTAATCCACGCAAATACTATGAAAGAAGTTCTTAAAATTTGATAGGTATAAGTGTTATTTTCAAATTTGTTTAAACAATTTTTTAAAAACAAATGTTCTCATAATATAGGGTGACATAAAAAAACTACAATGCATAGCACCACGGGATAAAGGAAAAATAATTTAAAAAAGTCTCTATACACTAACGTCTGATCCTTTTTCTTTTCAAGTTATAGGCTTATTTATTTAATCGTATGATACATTTTAAATATTGTATTGTGATGTAAGTGTTATGTATGGCGCCCCAGAACATCAGTATAAACCTGTACAGTGTGGTGACGAAACCGTGTGCAATTGTGGATTGGTTCGTCTTGAAAAGTATTTACTTCAAGATTTAGGAAAACCACTAAAACCTAAACATGCCAACCCTTACCCACCCTAGTAATTAAGTGTGTAATGTGATTGCGTTTTGTGAAATTATGTTGTACATTTTTTCCTATTTATCCGGGAGGGTCTTGATGACCAGGTCCGGAAACCAAAGTGGTGATTCTCAGGAACAACAGTTTTCTTGTTGACCATGCAGTACTGTAAGGTACTGATCACCTTCCATATTTTATATTTGTACCAAAAATCCCTAAAAAACACACGAAAAAACTCTAAAGAAAATTGACGTACGTTTTGACGTTTAATTCCGGAAACCAAAGTAGTGATTCTCAGGAACAACATGTTTTTCTTGTTGACCATGGAGTACTGTAAAGTACTAATCACCTTCCATATTTTATATTTGCACCAAAAACCCATAAAAAAAGTTTTTGTTTTAGTTTTTGATTTTTGTTCTGTTTTCTAAGGTTGAAAACTATATCAGTGTGAAGTTGGCAGCCAATTTTCAAAAGTTAAGCCGACAGTTTATTCCCGCAGTCACTAGCTAGTTTCCTAACTAAACGCGATTTTAAGGTAGTAAATTATTATTCAAAAACAAGAAAGACTCGAACGAGGGTCTAAGGGGGTAACATCTACCCCAAAGGTAGAAAATAATTTATTACGAGGCGAAGTAAATAAATAACCGCAATCAAACATGATTTAAAAATAATTTTAAGGTAGTAGAAATATTATTCGAAAATAAAAAAGACTCGCACGAGGGTCTAAGGGGTTAATCTACCCCAAAGGTAGAAAATAATTTATTACGCGGCGAAGTAAATAAATAGCCGCGATAAAACATGATTTAAAAATAATTTTAAAGTAGTAGAATTATTATTCAAAAACAAGAAAGACTCGCACGAGGGTCTAAGGGGTAACATCTACCCCAAAGATAGAAAATAATTTATTACAGGGCGAAGTAAATAAATCACAGTCAAACAGGATTTGAAAATAACTCTAAGGTAGTAGAAATATTATTCAAAAACAAAAAATACGCACGAGGGTCTAAGGGGTAACATCTACCGCAAAGGTAGAAAATAATTTATTCAGAGCGAAGTAAATAAATAGCCGCGATCAAACATGATTTAAAAATTATTTTAAGGTAGTAGAATTATTATTCAAAAACAAGAAAGACTCGCACGAGGGTCTAAGGGGTAACATCTACCCCAAAGATAGAAAATAATTTATTACAGGGCGAAGTAAATAAATAATCGCAGTCAAACAGGATTTGAAAATAACTTTAAGGTAGTAGAAATATTATTCAAAAACAAAAAAACCCACGAGGGTCTAAGGGGGTAACATCTACCGCAAAGGTAGAAAATAATTTATTCAGAGCGAAGTAAATAAATAGCCGCGATCAAACATGATTTAAAATTATTTTATGGTAGTAGAATTGTTATTCAAAAACAAGAAAGACTCGCACGAGGGTCTAAGGGGGTAACATCTACCCCAAAGGTAGAAAATAATGTATTACGAGTCGAAGTAAATAAATAGCCGCAATCAAATATGATTTAAAAATAATTTTAAGGTAGTAGAAATATTATTCGAAAATAAAAAGACTCGCACGAGGCTAAGGGGTTAATCTACCCCAAAGATAGAAAATTATTTATTATGCGGCGAAGTAAATAAATAGCCATGATCAAACAAGACTTAAAAGAACTTTAAGGTAGTAGAAATATTATTGAAAAACAAAAAAGGTTTAAAAATAATTTTTAAGTAGTAAATTATTATTCAAAAACAAGAAAAAACTAGCACGAGGGTCTAGGGGGTAAGATCTACCCCAAAGATAGAAAATAATTTATTACGGGGCGAAGTAAATAAATAGCCGCGATCAAATAGGATTTTAAAATAACTTTAAGGTAGTAGAAATATTATTCAAAAACAAAAAAGACTCGTACGAGGGTCTAAGGGGGTAGTATCTACCCCAAACGTAGAAAAGAATTTATTACGGAGCGAAGTAAATAAATAGCCGCGATCAAACGTCGTTTAAAAATAATTTTAAGGTAGTAAAATTATTATTCAAAAACAAAAAGGACTCGCACGAGGGTCTAAGGGAGCCAGTAGTAGGTATAACGCTATGATTTTATAAAATGAAACAAATGTTTGGTAACTGTCAAACTAATATGGTAATACTTTGTTCAAAGTTTGTTGTGTTCCAGATTACCTACGTATTTACTTCATTTGTTGGTCCTTTTTTAAAGTTGCTTTCAAAAATGGTATGCTATACTTTTGCAGAATACAGGGACATGATTATGTATTACGCCGAAGCTTGATGAAATTGTACCGAAACTCAACGTATCTATGGACAAAAAATATCCATTGAGACAAGTTCGTAATGTTCGAATATTTACTGACGTGCATAGGCGTTTGGGAGAAAATGGCTGCTTTAAAAAAGCAAAAGTTGATGTTATGGCTCCTAAAACTCGCCGTACTGTTGCAAACGAAGAAGTTATATTGCAAATAGTAGAAAATAATTCGACAATAAGCACCAGAAGAATCAGTGCGGCTGTACTGAATGTTAACCGTGAGTCAGTTAGGCAAGTCCTCAAACAACAACTTCTACACCCATTTCATTTCCAAAAAACTCATCACTCATTGGAACAGGATTTTTCCGCTTGCGAGTGGTTGCAAAATGAAGGGGAAATTTTTGACATTCATTTTGACCCCTCATCAATGAAGCTGGTTTTAGTCGCGATGGTGTTTTGAATGCACATAATATGCATTATTGGAGCGGTAAAACCTTCTCAATTATCTAATTGGTCCATTTCGATTGCCCAGGCGAACTCTATCGAAATTTTGGAAAATGAACACATGCATGACAGCGTGCCAGCCCACTTTTCTCAAAGGACAAGGGAATATTGGCAAAGAAGATTTGGAAATAGGTGGATTGGTCATGCTGGACCTATACCATAGCCAACTCGTAGTCCCGATCTTGATCCACTCGATTTTTCATTTTGGGGGTTGATGAGAAATGAAGTGTATGCTGTAGAAATAAATAGTGAAGATCAATTATCTACACACATAAAATCGTGGCCCGGTTTCTCTGTCTATCTGTCTGTATGTTCGTCTTCTCCTCCGAAACGGCTGAACCGATTTTGGAGATCGATACGTCAAATTCTTTAAGAGGTCCAGGCGCTGATCTTAGGCGGGGTCACAAGTTAACCTAACCTTTGACCTCTGACCTGGAGCGGTGACCCCGACTTTAATTTCAGGTTTGTCTAGATTAGGCCCATTTTCAAATGGGTTTGGTTACTAGTGGAATATAATTGTGGAGTCTGCTGATATGATTTGGTTGAGATTTCGTAATAATCCGAATATATTCCAAAGATGCCGGTAGTCACATTAACACGAAGATTGAAAATGTGTATTGAACAAAAGGTCGCCAAATTGAACATCTTCTGTAGAGCTTAGTACATTAACCTTCTTTAAATGATATTTAATTAAATATTTCATTAATAAAATTCAAATTAATAAAATAACCTTCAACTTGAAAACAAAAGCGATGGGCATTACTGCATAGGCATTTTTTATTATTTTTTCGCGTGGTGCTATGTATTGTAGTTCTTTTATGTCGCCCTGTAGATAATATTTACATATCGTTGTAAGAACATTAATTTTTCGGAAATGGTCACTAAAGCAGCAAAAATCGGCACTCTTGCCGGTAGAGATGTGTAATTTTAGTTGATTACATTTACTCCTTAAAGAACGTTAAAAATGTCAATTTTGTTCAAATTTCTGAAAAATATAATACGTAACTCGGCACTTGAGTTCTTTTTCATGACTTTTTATTCACACATTTGATTCGTCATGAAGAATCAAACTTTAGTGCCTTGATACATAAATTACTATTTTATGGCTGGATTTGTGGCAACTTCACATGGGTGTTTTGGGTCTGCTGCGGATGCTTTGTGTTGTGTGATTTGTTGTTGCTGCTGCGAATGCTGCAGTTGCTTACTTGAGACGTTGATGCATCAAATACAAAATTGTAAACTTCAAGAAACATTTTATCAGTTCATCCTTACAGTGTAATTAGGCAAAAAATCTAGTAACGTTTTAATCTCATAAATTTGATGATTAAAAAGTGACACTTAAGACAATTATGATCACCCTGATTTGTCATTTATAACTCCATATAGTAGTTACCATTTTTACCTTTACGATTGTTCGTGACCTTTTTTGTTTTGTAATATTGTTTACTTTGTAGTTGTGATGTTAACTCATTTAAATAAATGGTTAAGCCTGAAGAGTGGGTGAACGTTGATGCATCAAATACAAAATTGTAAACTTCAAGAAATATTTGATCAGTTCATCCCTACGGTGTAATTAAGCAAAAAAAAAGAAAAAACATTTTAATCTCATAAGTTTGACGATTCAAATTTGACATATAGACAATGACTTGATCTAATAGTTTCCATTTTTTTCGTGACTGTTTTGTAATATTGTTTACTTTGTGATGTTGACATATTTAAATAAATGGTTAAGCCTGAAGAGTGTTGGAATTGATGCTTCATATTTGATCAGTTCGTCCCAAAAAAGAAAAACATTTTAATCTCATAACTTTGACGATTCAAATTTGACACAGACAATTACGATCACCCTGTATTTGTCATGTATGACTCGATATAATAGTTTCCATTTTGCCTTTACGATTGTTCGTGACTTTGTTCTTTGTTTTGTAATAGTGTTTACATTGTGTAATGTTCCCCAAAATTTGTAAAACCTTATCCTTACAAAATTGTAAACTCCCATAAATATTTCATCAGCTAATCTTTAGAGACCGAAAAAAGCTCACCGAAAAAGAAACTATTTGTTGCCAAGTGTTACAAATAAATGAATTATCAATTCAGGAATATTTATTTAAAATGATGAATCAAATAATGGTACGTGGAGACCTTGAAGTATGAATATTTTTTGCATTTGCAAAATGAGATCTAAACGAATAATAGTCTGTTGAAATTTTACGTAATATGTAATAATAATCCTTGAAACGTGCGTACTTAAGTTGTTAGGTATTTTTGCATAATAAAACAGAAAGGTCGTATTCGGAAAATTGAAAACTATTAACACAGATTGTAGGCATTTTGCAGCGACCCTGGAATATATTTTCTTGCTACTTTCTCTACACGCACTTTTACTCAAGATTAGAAAGGATTTCATTTGTAATTAATTACACGATAATTAATGTAGGTTTTTAAATACATGTGTGAATACAATGCAACAAAAAAATTGTTAGTCATTGACGTGTGTTGTCAAAGTCTGACGTTTACACTGTATGCATTTTCATTTATGATTATTTCGACCATATGATGGGGACATCAAACTATGCGTGTATGAATAATTTTATTTATAGAAACACAGACAAAATGGCACCCAGACAAAAGCTGGTTCGATGTGGTATATTTTAGAGAAAATTCGCCTTACCTTTGACGATTCTCTTGAATTCCACCAATATACGCCTTTGCTATATAACTCCTTCGATTACAAAATAATAAATGAGTAAATTATACATTCTGAATGTAAAAGTTTGTGTTTTCTCAACAATGTAAACGCAGACGGGCGAGTACACGTTCACAATTCAAATGCACTCTGAAAACTAATCAGCTGTTTTAGTTTTTTAAAGGAGGTCACTCATATGATTCTCTGTCTTTCTTTGAAAGTGCCGGAGTGGGGAAGCTGGCAGTGGCGCACGCACGACCACTTGTCATAACAGCTAATACCACGTCAATATGCTCTTTTTGAAATTAATTTTTTAATTTAAGGAATAAAACATATATCTACAAAATTAATATAATTCTATTCATATATACTTCACATATATAAAAAACAACGTACTGACTACAAATATATGCACGTAAACACGTATGTAAATTAAATAATTAAAATAACAACTTTTGATTATTTATGAATTAGTAGGGTATATATATACTGAAATCAGTAAGTGGGTTGCTATTGGGTGTTTTTTGGTTCAAAGTATTTTTGATTTCTTGTTTCTAGAAATCAGTGGCAGCTCAATTTCGTTCAATCTAGCGATTGTGGTGGCCGTTATAAAAATGGACAAAGTGAAATTGGCACTTTTTTGAAAAACGAGATTCCTAAACACATTCCACTTCAAACAAAGATCGTTATATACAGGGCAAATCACCACCAACGGGACAGAGATTTATAGCGAAAAAGTTTTACAAGTTTTGTCATTTTAGTAGCTTGCAGATTGATAAATCTTGCATTTTTAAATTATTTTAAAATATACAGTAAGTCCCAAAAAGTGTGGCACATCACAGTTATAGTTTTTCTTATTCTTCTTTCATAAAGATTTCCTATACCTAAACACAGAGTGTATCGAGTTTTGTAGATTTTTCTTAAAATATGGAGTATTAAAAAAATTGAATATCTTCTAATTCAACGAACCATATCAAATTTCACTTACATCTAAATAGTTGAATATTAGATTAATGTATTCCATGATCAAATATTAAACATATCTTTACAGGGTGTTCGGAATGTACAGGTTAATAATTTGATCATTCAATATGTAATGTGAGCCTTATTTTAAATACGGAATACTCTGTATTTTATTATTTCATAATGTTAACCGAAAAGTCCTCTTTCGAATCATATAAGGGTGTTCTTATGCCTACGTGTTATAGTTTTTACGCAATTTACAATTTCTTTAATATTATTGGTAGCGAGAGATTTTAAAACAAAAAATACACACGTAATTCAATCATTTAATAACATTTTAAGACTTTACAGTCTGATAATCACATGAGTTACGAAAAATCATGTTTTGTTACATGTTACATACAATATTAAAACAAATAAGTTAAGATTAGTTAAGAAAAGTGGACCAATTTGACACTTACTACATGTACTACAAGTACTACATGTTTTTGGACAATTTAGGGATCAGTCAAACGAGTCTGACAAGAATGGTTAAGAAAAGGCACTATCATCTGTATCACATTCGACTACATCAGCATTTTTCAGAAATCGATTATGATGACCGTTTAACTGTTAATTATTATTAGCAGACTGTAATTTTATAAAATGACATTAACTGATTAGATTACGTGTGCATTTTTGTTTTAAAATCTCTCGCTACAATTAATTTCAAAAAAATTGGAAATTCCGCAAAAACTGTAACACTTTTAGGCATAAGACCCTTCTACCATTCGAAAGAGGACTTTTTGTTAACGTTATGAATTAATAAAATACAGATTGTTCCATTTAAAATAAAGCTAATATTACATATATTGAATGATATAATAATTAACCTGTAAATTCTGAACACCCTGTAAAAAGATGTATAGTATTTAATCATGGAATACATTCATCTAATATCCAACTATTTAGACGTATGAGTAAATTTGTTATGATTTGTTGGATTAGAATATATTGCATTTTTTTAAAACTCCATATTTTAAGAAAAGTCGACGTAACTCAGAACTCTCTGTATTTAGGTATATAAGGAATCTTTATGAAAGTAGATCTTATTTTTACAGGCAATCAAAAAACGCAATAAAATATAAGGTGTTTCCTAAGAAAAAACATAACTTTGATGCGCCACCCTTTTTTGGGACATGCTGTACCTATATTTAAAAATAATTTTAAAATGTAAAGTAAATGTTAAAACCTGCAAACTACTAAAAGCTATAACTAGTAAAACTTTTACTGTTTTGCTATAAATCTTCGTCGCGTTGGTAGTGATTCACCCTGTAGATAAAATTTTTTTTCTGTTTTGTGAAGTAGTGCTGATAACGTCCAACTTGAAGTGATGTTAAAAACAGCTCGTATTTCAAAGATAGGGACAAAGTCAGACACTTTGTCCAAGATAAGAATGAACAGAATGAGGATCTTGAAAACGGTAGAAGATACAAGGTTGCTGAAGTTGCAAAAAAATTGGACAATTTAGAGTATATTTACATGGTGTTTGAAAAAGTTTTAAAAAAAAGTTTAAAAAGTTTCGTTTTCGAAATTTTACGAAAAAAAGTGTTGGATTATTATTTTTCGTATTTTTGCGCTTGTTTTGAAAAATATTAAAAATATAAAAACACTTTTTCATTGACACTTTAAAGCTTTAGAAAATGATACTTTCAAATTTTTAATCCAACATTCCATCTCGGAGAAACCACCAACAATTTTATTTTTTTATATGGTCGCATACAAAAAACACCTTGTTAGTGCGGTAGTGTTTTTATTACAAATTCAATAATGTATCACACCTAATTGTTTAGAACCTAATTTTGTAAGAAATAGTTTAAATTGCCCAACTTTTTTGCAATTTAAGCGACCTTTTACCGTTTTCAAGATCCCCATGCTGTTCATTCTTATCTTGGACACAGAGTGTATAAGTAGGGGATCGAAAAAATTTTTCTTGGAAAAATAGGTAGTATCCCGTTTTTTGGATAGAATGGGATATTCGTAATTCTCAGATTCCATGTTTACAGTTACAAAAAAGCATCACATGATGAAACTTAAGATATATTGCTAGAAACACAATAAAAACGTAAAGCTTTCTTTTCCATCTCAAAAATAAATTAAGATATTATTTTCAACACTGTGATAACAAAAATATTAAAATATTCCACTGGCAGAAGCCACAGGTAAAAACTTCGTCATCGTTTTACTACACTCCTGCACAAGCATCGTAGGCCTAACCTTCATCACGATGTTGTCATCTTATCCAACCATCTTCGCACTTTGAATTGGAATAATACTCGGTGCAAAATATGCAGGCTGCTTCTTCACTTTCACTTTCTTCTGAAATTGAATCATTGTTTTCTTTTCAATTCTTTCTTGTTTTATTCGTTTTTTCTTTGAGGTACAAGCGCGTTCTTTCTCTCACATTGTTCTTTTCTAAACTATTATTTTTGTTCTTTCTTTCGTTCGTTTGTTTTCGTGTTACTTTTAGTCATCTTCTTATTTATAGTTATTTTGCTTTTTTCATTCAGTGTGACAGTAGATGTGGCTTCTTCGTTATCTATGACGTTTAACTTCGATTTCCTTCTGGATTTTTTAATGATTGATTCTTCGAGTTCTTCGTTATATGGTGTAGATGTTAACACTGCTATTTTGCCCCTCATTTTGCCGTTGCGATTCGATTTTCTGAGAATAAGAAAGTAAAACGATCTGTTTTGGCGTTGTCACAAAATTCTAGTTGCTGTAGGAACATGAAGGAGTTAGATTTGCATAAAACTGCTGCGTAGTAATCGGACGTGAAATGTTGTTTTGATAGGGCGTCTAAAAATCTCACTGCAGTTTTCAGTTGAATTCTCGGTGGTGTTTTAAATTGTGATCTCAGTAGAGTTCTCCGTTGGTGTTCTCGGTGGTGTTCTTTGATGAGAATTTCTAATTTGTCTGTTTATATCAGCTTCTGTAGATCTATTTGTGGTTTAGCCGGATTAAACATCCAGTCTGGAAAGATCTCTGTATTTAAGGTATGCACAACCATTTTCGCGAATCCGCTATTAACTGCTGTTTGGATGCTAGCAGCTTTCATGAATGCATTACCAACAAGTTTGTCTATCTGGAAAATTGTAACAGGGCTGTCTGAATGTTGTTGCATCCATTTTTAGACCTCAGAACTATAAAATGTGCTGAGCGGCGACATAAAACTGACATCGCTCCGATCAAATGTGGATCTTCGTAAGATGCAGTTTGGCTGTTCTTGAGGATCGGATTCGAATATGGTTGAGGCTCAGCATTTCTTTTTCTGTTGAAGTTTTCTGGATGTTTGTCCGTCTCGATAGCTTCTCTAACCAACCTGATGCTGTGATAACCGTTAACCGTTGATAGCAAAACTTGGAGCGCAGTTTGGTGATATCCTATGTGCACCTTGCCATACTCCAACTGGTGAGAGAGGTCTCGTTCGTCCTTTGCTGATCTGATTCTTCTTGTTTAATTTCAAAATAGTGTTTCAATTCAATTCATCATTTATTCATCTTCAAAAAAAAGAACAATACAGTAATTATTGGATATGGACGGTAGTAGATTGACTTTGGCTTAGGTAATGGTTCGATAAGGCAATCTGTCCAAATTTTTTATATAAAAGTTCTCAACGGTCAATTACAATTCAAGACTCACACCTCTCGCCACGGCGTATAGCATAAAGCACGACTTGCTACCAAAGGGAGAGGTTTCTTTTGTGGGTATGGAACCGAAAGATAAACAAAACACCAAAATGGTTTGATTCGCTCTGTTTCGTGCGCCGTATTGGTGATGTCGCATTTCGCACCTTGAGTACAATCTTCACCCATTGGCCCAGGTTTTCGTGATGTGTTTTGCTCATTAACTAGGCCGTGCCTACCGTTGTTGAATCCGACAACTCCTTCGATTTTGTACGATCAACCGTTCACTAGCCTCACGTTACTCGCATATCAACTGCTACTTCGTGAATTCAACTTGGCTGAATTAATAAGCTTGGTGGGGCTGGTAATTAAAAAGGTTGACGCTTTGTTCAATGCTTCCGTGTATATCGATTTTTTTTAATTAAAAAATTTTTTGTTTTGATTTCCCCCTTCTTCAAAGAACTTAAAGTTCTGAAGTACTGACTCTTTAAGTGAAGCTCTGATTGACGTCCGATAACGTTCTACTCCATCTATTTTCAGAACTTTATTGTAAGTGCGCATTTGTTTACAGTTAGTATACATTATTACTTAAGACAAAATTTGCCCTCCTGGCCGGCAGTCAGTAAGCACGATATCTAAAAAACTGCTGGTGAAACGTTGAACTTATTTATTAACTTATTTTAATAGCCAGCCCATTGCCGCTCCGCGTGATAGGGGTTGCCGCTTCGCAGCAAACTCAAGCTACTTCCCAGCTTGTTCGATACCTTCCTCTACCGTGAAACATATCATTTCTAGAAAACCTGTGTGAACAAAGAAATCGTAGCCATGCGAACGTGGCTTATCTAACTCAAAAGCTAATAGGTGACATATAGTAACATAAAGAATTTATTATACTTTAATAATTGCATCGATAGGGTTAACTGACCTCTAAGAGCCACGTCAATCAAAAATGTGTTACATACACCACGTTTCTTAAAATGGTTTTAATTTCATCCTACTTTCACCTCAAGGAACCATTACGAAGATATTCATTTGTTAATTTTCCAATGACTAAAAGAAACTGTCGTGCGTTTTTTTGTATATCTGTTATGTTTTATCAAGGAAACTTATCAATAGACCTTTTTAAAGAAAGATATCCTTGTTTAGCCCTTGACGTCACTGCGCGATGACATTGCACATATGTGGGTGTTTTGGTTACTTTGTTGTTACTAATACGGCATTTCAACGCTTTTGCCAAAATGGCGTCTGTGGGGCAAGCAAACATTTGTTTTTATTGGAATGTGTATAATTTCTGTTGATTTTTGTACTTTTAGTGGTTGTTTAAATAAGTTAGTTAATCTGTGAAAAAGTATTTTAACTCAATTACAAATAACAGGGATTCTGAAAAACTTAACACTGTCTCGATTTCCTCTACTGCCTTAGTTCACTACACAACCAAATGCTGGCATTATGGTGCATTACAAATCAATTAATCGTATAAACTATATTTAAATCCTATAACTCAATGATAAAATCTATCTAATTATAGGTAAGTAAGTTTGCCCTACAGTAGCCATTTTTAAAGATTTTTGACATCTATCTGACAGCGCATTGAAATGCCTTATTAAGCAGAAACAGGATTATAACCTCAAACTACTGTCAAATTTGACATTACATTTGACGGTATAAGAGATCAATACCCACATTGCAGCGCATAATTCTATCTCTTTTCGTTGAAAGGTCTATTGTGCGGACAAACGTCTTTTTCTAATACTTTACATATTTCATAGCTACGACCTATCTGAAGTTGAGGGTTGATTTTTTTTTTTGGTTTTAGACCCGTAACTTTTACGCGATTTGGTAAACATTCTAAAGATTAGAATTCTTTCTGATCTCAAAAGACATTCTCCGCCAATACCTCCACATGATATGTAGCGGCACTCGCGCATAATTCTATCATCTCTTTATTGAAAAGGTTCATTGCCTGATATCATTGTTACAGTATATAAAAACAATGCTGATATGAATGAAAAAGAAACAAACGCATATTCGTCATATTTTATTTTCTAAGACACTTTAAATATAATTACCAGAGAACGGAAAATAAACTAAAAAAATCGAAAACGTAGTAACGTTTTTTTGTTAAAGAAGATTCATACTTTTAACTAAGTATTTAAAATTAGGTTAATTTCAGATTCTAAACTAAATGTTAATTCTTGAAAAATTAGATTTAAACAATTTCTAAATTACTTTGTACTATTATTTTATTATAACAAAATCGGCTCCAACTCAAACCTAGATCTTAACATAAATTAACTATAATTCTTTCATATAAGACAATTTTGTGGGAATAATTACTTTACGAGTGTGCGTTTTTTCGACATACAAAAAAAACGCTGTTATATTCATATTGAAGCATAGACATCAGATTTTGACAATATCTTGTTTTTAATCCCATTTGACTTTTCTCCATAGTAAAGCCAACTTTTTTTATTACGTCGCAAAGAACTTGAAAACTCGGTTCGATACTCTTTTCATATTTCACGTCCGAGTAGTGATATAGCAGCGGTCCTAAGTTTATCCAGACGCCGTTAGGCTTGAGAATATGATAGATCAATTCAATAAATTGCACTACGTTAGCAGCACAATCGATGAAAAAACATGTAGCTACACAATCCCATTCGTTAGGTATTGAATATACTTCTAAAAAGTCGCCGGCCGTCATAGAGAATTTACTTTCAGGTGTGGGCATTGGTCTCACATCAGGAAATCTGTAATCAAAATTCATATTTTAAAACAAATCAGAAAGAGTTTGTGTTAAACGATAAATATTCTATTACTTCTAATCTAATCACGGTATTTCACCGAAGTGGAAGTTGATCTTAATCTTTAGAATGAGAGGTAGAATAGTTTCGGAATGGAAAGGAATGTCAAGAGAAGCTGTAGTGAGCTTCCCTTCGTCCGATTCACCTCCAAGGGAAGAATTGTCCGAACATACTGGATAAAATGTGGAAATGCTCCATCTTGTTGGAACTAGATTATAGGAAGAGGAGCGTCGTGTGTAGTTCCAACACAAGATCAAATCTTAAAAAATTAAATACCTTTCAACGTTACAATTTTACTCTAGGAAAACAGGTCCCACAATGTGATTTCCAATTATTCCACCTTTATACTAAAATTTTGCTAAATTTGGAAGTAATACGAACGCATCGAGAATTTATTCGTCGTAGCGGTAGCCTAGCGAAGTCATCTCATTCAATTTATGAACTACGCGGACTTTGTACGATATCTTTGAACACGTTTCTGGTGAAGCGCGGGAGGTTGTTCTGAACACCTGAACAACTCTGAAGAAAGATCCGACACAAACAAGTCTACGACTCACTTAGTCATCTTCTCTGTCAGAAGACACTCAAACGCGAATTTTAAGATATACTACTTAGCTAAGTACTTGTGGCATATCCAACCACTATAGGATAGACCAACATCTACGTTAAGAACTCAGCAGACTTCTTCGCAAAATTCGATACATAAACATCGAACCCTAAGACGCCCTTGTAAGCTTTGACATAGTCTTGCTGATTACAAACGTGGCACTGAAGGCATGTCGCGACCACAAACTTCTCCACTGACGTCAGTAAGGTTTTGATTATATGATTGCAAATGAAAAGAAGCCGTAGAAAATTTTAAGATAGAAGATCAAGAAGAATCAAATCATCAGCCAATGGAGGTGAGCATAATAAGAAGAGATGGAGAAGATGGCGAACAAAAAGAAAAAGAAGAATAGGGAGAAACAAAAACACCAAAAGAGGTTGAAGTTGAAATAAGGAGAATAGTGGAAAAAATGGAAATGAGAAGAAAGAGAAGGAAATAAAACAAGGGAGAGGAGATGTTAAAGTATATAAAAAGCAAGGTCAAACTTTAAAGAAGAATGTAAAAGAAGAAAAAGCGGAATATCGCTGACTGATTGAGAAAGGGACAGAAGAAATAAAGAATAAAGGGCAAGCATGGGAATTTCTAAACAAAGTGAGAAGAAAAAAAAATCGGCTGAGGCTAGAATAGACAAAGGAGAATGGGATGAGTACTGTAAGAGCTTGAGTGGGAGGAAAGACAGAAACGAAGAGAGGGGACAAGATAGAAAGGATAAGGCAAAATTAAGAAAAGGAGAGAACTAGAAAGAGGTAGAAGATGCTATAGAAAAGGCGAAAAAAAGCCGAATCAGAAAGCACGGGTGAGACTCAAGTGAACAATGGAAAAATACAGGAGAGAAGATGAGAGAAAGGATCAAAAGTTATCGAAAAAATATGGAATGGTAAAGAATTTCCGGAAAGATGGAAAAAAGCCATAATATGCCAAATATATGAGAGGAGATAAGATAGAAGTAAAGAATTATAGAGAAATAAGGATATTAAACTCAGGACATAAAATAACAAATACAAACCCTTAATGGAGAATAATTTTGAGAATCGAAACCCGGAATATAGCCAGTGACTAATTCCGGTATGTAGATGATACTTTTGTGTCACGGCATCGAGCTTAAAGTTTATTCGCACCCAGTATCCGTCGACTGTGGTGACGGAGAACTGACTTTCTTAAATGTGGTGGTGAACAGAATGGTCACTGTACTAACCTCCGGATACCTTGCCTTATCGAACCACCATCAGGCCAAAAGTACGGAGTAATCAAGACCCTGATGGGATGACCTTAAAGGATTTGTGAACCAGAACCAAAAATTTTCAGGCGGAACACGAACACCTGAAAACTGCCTTTGAAGCTAACAGTACACTAGGGAGGAGAAAGATCAATGAGGTCCAAAAGATCAAGAACACCGGAATCCGAGAGTCGATTTACTACCGCCCACGCATATCTACCGTACATATCCAAAGTCACAGACCGCATAGATAAATAAAGTTCTAAAGAGATACGACATCAAAATATCTTCAAACCAACCAAGAAGATTCAGCAGACTATCAGATCAACAAAGGACAAAAAAGACCCACTTTTAACCGTAGTTTACAGTATGCCTTATTCTTGTAACAAAGTTTACATAAAAGCCATCAAGAGATCGAAAGGAACTAGACTTAAAGAGTATCGAGGAAAACATAGTCTGGGACACATGGAAAAGTCAGTGGTGCGCTTACTAATGGGGATCACAAGATACTCTTCGAGAGTTCTAAATTATTAGCAGCTAATGGTTATCATAACAGATTGGTTAGAGAGGTCATCCAGAAAACTTCAACCAAAATGAAAGAAACTCTGAGGCTGGAATCCAATCCTCAAGAACATCCGAACGGCACCTTACGAAAAACTGGATATTACCGACATGATGCAAGCCCCGCCCCAGAGAATATCCTTTCTGTCACACTGCCAATTTCAATAAATTTTGCCACAATTTTATTCGCCATTTACCACAAAAGTTGACACGCGTCTTCATGACCAAACCCTACTGTAATAAAAATTTGAAGTTTTCTTGTACACTCAAATAAGCAATTTTCACGATGCATGTTCAGCCTTATCTTGACAGTTTATCAATTTTATTGATAATTTTGGAATAAAATTTTAATTTTCGAAACAACAACAATGATAAATAAAACTGAAGCAACAATACACTAATATTTTCTTTACTGGACCACAGGGAGGGCGTTTTAGAAAGTGAGCTTATGTAGCGACATTTTCACGAAAATTCAAATGGAACAGTATACACATAATAATACGGTCATGGGAGACTGAAATCACCAGCAACTATCGGATCGTAGGCGATGAGCCAAACGCTTGCATATGTTCTTATCGCAATCGTAGCATTTTTTAAACATTCAAAATCAACTGCAAGCATATAGAAAACTTCTTCGTTAGATATGGGCGTATTCAAACTTGGTTATACAATTAATACACTCGTGACAGTCCAAAAAAATAAATTCATACTGTCATACCGTCAGATTAACAAACATCCAAGGCAACTTGATTTTTGGCTATATTCTTGATATTTGAATGGAATAAATAGTGCAAATTTGATAAGTGAGAATACAGAGCGCTTCACTTTACAGAAATTTAATTTTGACAAAGATTTGCTGTTCCTTAAAAATTTTGCCGCTATCTCGAATGGAATAATTTAAAAAAAGTATTGGTATTTGACAAAGTCGAAAAAAAAATCAAATTTTGTTGAGATCAAGAACGAATGTTGAAAAAAGTCAGTCCTAAGAGAGATGACTATGTTATCATGTATCGGTTTTGGGGTATATTTTTCAAAGAAATTCATTGTTTTTACTATTTCAATTCTTGTTGCGCCCCCTAGTGGCAAAGTTTGAAAACTTGAATTTGATCTCCAACAATTTCTCTTACTGCTTTCATGATAACTGTCTTCTCGATAATTAGTTCCTTCGAGATACAGCCGACCTATTCACTCATTTGATCTGGTGACTCGTAGTTCCAACTTTGACTAGCTAACATTATAATGTTAGACTAATGATATGAAACTGTGGTTTTTCGCTGGTGGATTCAGCCTTCCATGGCATTTCTTATCGTATATATATATATATATATATATATATATATATATATATATATACCGTTCGATTTAAATCTTCATGAAAAAAATCGCTACATAACCTTACTTTACAAAGAATGCCCTCTATCAGTGTAATGTATGATCTACGCGAAAATTGCAAAGTGTGTGTGTTGTAAGGCAAGATTATTTGATCACCTTGTACATCGATGTCCATTTAACCAAAATTGTATTAATAACAAAGATAGCCGAAGGGGAAATTTCCTGGAAAATGTGTGTGCCACACTTAGTAGGAAATAATAAGAAAATAGTCAGAAAATACGGAAATATTGAGGAAATAGGAAGATATTGGGGAAATTTGGAAATAGTAGAGAAATATTCAGAAATACTAGGAAAATTTGGAAAATAGTAACAAATATTCTGAAAAAAGTAGGAAACAAAGAACAATAAAACCTTGTAATAACTTACTACTGAGTAAGCCTGCGTGCACCTACTTTTGAGTAGGACATGTTTCAACCGGTTTCGACAAAAAGCGTGATAATCAAGTGTCAAGTGAGGTATCGACTTATCCAACTCAAAAGAATTAAAAAAATTAACCACATGGGAAATATTACTAAATCAATACGGAGATAAATATTAATCAATCACTAATATTTCGATGATTTTTAAAAGTAGTGGTGGAGAAAGTTGGCCCCATCCTCCTAAATTAGTAGAACATTTAAAATTCCACAATATCGATAACATTTAAAAATTTTAAAAAGCTTATCAGATGAAAGAATCCAACAAATCGAGGACTTTGAAAAAGTAACTTACACCATTATAGATGAGAATGAGATGGACCGTTATTATGGTCATCATTTTAAGAAAAAGCCTGCTCTATTGTTTTGTTTACTATTGGTGAAAATGGTTTATCTGCAAAATATGCAGAAAATATTTGGTGACATAGTTAACTTCAGGAAAGCAGAAAGAAAAATTAACAGATTTAATTCGAATTCGGAGGAGGGAAACGTCTCTTGCGATTAATTTAAATGAAGGGTCTAACTTTCAAACGCCGAAAACATTAGTTTTACTATAAGAAAGAAAGTTCCGTTTTTTAGTCGTAAGAGAAATTTGCTCACGAGCGATAGCGAGTGATCAATCTGTCGAATAAAAAAAAAATTCACTGTTTAGGTTAATATTGGTGAAAATGGCACAAAATATTACGTCGGTAATACAGATTTCCAATCAATTTTAATGCAAAATTTAAAAGCGAAAGTTACTTTTACCACTAGACATGAAAATGCAACTTTTACTCTATGACAACTGCTATAAAAAGCCTACTTTCATGTGTGTAAGTAGAAAAAATGGTTTCTTGGTAGGATTTTAACGAGGGGTCAGCCACAGTGGAAAATCATGTACACCATACTTCATATTTCACAAACTTACTTCACGGACTTTACGAATTTCATAAATATTTCATAAGTATTTCACACTTTTTACACACAATTTACATTTTCAATTTATTGCAAAGATTTCACGAACACTTCATCGAATTCACATAATTATTTCAATATTTCCAATAATTCATGAACTTCTCACATACTTCATGAAAAAAATTTCACAAAGTTTGATAATAAATTCCAAACAGAAAGAAAGAACACTACCTAACAAATTAATTAATTAATAACTGAATTCTCGACTACAATTTTCTACAGTACACATATACATCTCTTATTCATTTTTTATATGTTTTACCGCTTTAAATGGTGTTTAATGTCGTTTTTTATGATAAATGGTCCTGATGCCTATTAATTCATTACCCCTTTTTTTTAAATTTTTTTTTAAAACTTTTACCGCCAAAAAAAACTCAATTCTCATTATTTACCCTTTTTTTTAAAATTTTTTTTTTAAACTTTATCCTACAAAAAAACATTAAAAATTCTTCATATAAAACTGCTTGTACACCTCGCTGTTGCACTCTCTGAATCTATTCCAATTATTCGTCCAATATACCATCGATCGTCGCAATAAACTTCATAATACTTTTCTTTTTCAAATGATATTTTTCAATTTACTTTACGCTTTCAGGGTCTTTGACACCTGAGCTGCTAAATCTTAATAAACGACCAACATTTTCTCAACCTTTTTCTTCCGAAAGAAACCATATCAACGTTTTTTACAACCATTTTGTGTACAAACTTTCACGAAAGGAAGGAAAAATCATCATTTGACAGGAAAAATTATTAAATTTAAGTCACACCCAGTAATTAAATAATTGTACACAAATCGCCTTCTGACTCTGAAGAAATCGTTCCGCGATACATAGATCTGTCAGATAAAGTATTTTCAATGGAAATGATATTGCTGTCTACTAAAATAACATTAGCTTCATCATCTGAATCAAATTCTTTTATGCTATACAATGCAGTTTTGGGAGTGGGATATTATCAGTGCAGTAGAAGATGATCCTGATATCAAAACCAGGTAAACCGCCAAACGAAGTAGATTCTTGCGAAGACCAGTTAGTTTTTCTATCTGTACGGGTAAACTTCTTGAGAAACTCATCGTTAGAAGACTTATAGTTGTCATTTGAAGACTCTAAATTAATACCTGAGCAACAGTTTGGATTTGGAGAGAACATTCTGCAATACAACAGGTACATAGAGTGGTCAGATATATCAACAAGCCCTTGAAGAAAAATCTTGTGCACAGCAGCCTTCCTCGACGATGCTCAGGCATTTGACAAGGTATGGCACAATGGACTCTCTTTAAATTAAAAGTTCGCTTACGCTTATTATGTTATACTAAAATCATATTTAGAAAGGTTTTCCAAGTGAAATATGGGCAACATCTCACAGAACTTTATCCTATACAATCAGGAGTACCTCAAGGCAGCTCTCTATATAGAATTTATATAGCTGATATGCTTATAAAGCTATCATGATCAAACATAAAGAACTCAAAATAGCCGCTGAAATGCAAACACATTTAAGTCTCATTGACAGATGGAGTAAAAAGTTGAGAATAAAGATAAATGAAGCCGTCTCTTTATATCACCTTTGCCGTCTTAGAGGAACTTCACCGGACGTATTCATAAACAACATACTACCCCAAGTCACAGAGTCAAATATCTGGAATGCACTTAGATAAAGGATCTGCATGGAAAAAAGCACATAATGAGTAAGAAAACAACTTGGAATTAAATTTAGTAAACACTACTGGCTGTGGCGAGAAAATTAGATTAACACTACAAAACCAGCTATTAGTATACAACGTTGCGTTTAAACCTATTTGGTCATATGGAAGTCAGCTGTAGGGTACCGCAGCGAACTCATCGCAAAAGCAAAAGTATTACGAGCTATGTGTGGCGCCTTACTTCATTAGAAATGTTGACATTCTTAGTGATTTGAGTGGACTCAGTTCAACAGACAGTTAAAGTGCAGTAGAAAACTATTTAAACAAGTTGGAACAGCACAGTAACACATTAGCCATTAACCTCCTTGATAATACTTTGAACATTGTGACTAAATAGATACAAACCACTGGTTGCCAGACAGGTTTTAAAATAGTTTAATAACACGTATTATAGGAAATAGTTAAGTTGTGCTTAGATTTTAAGTAAACTTAGGGTTAAGGTAGTGGTACCTTGCTCTCATGTAAATCCACGTCAATAATACACATAACATTTGCTTACTGTAATGATTTACAGATTGCAAATAGTAAATAAATTTATAAAAAAGTTTTATTATGGTCGTTATCTTTCGGTAAATAGCGTGTTTGATAGTTCAAGTTGTGTTGATTCATCATGCCTAAACTGACGCCAGTTGGGACCATCTTCGAAACACTTATTAGTAATTGAACAAACATTATCCGTCTGATAAATTAATAAATTCTCAAGGCTTCAGTCAATTGTCGTAGATCTGGATAAACCATACATGAATTGTTTCTAGGAAGGTGTACCGACTCTCTCAATATCAATAGTTATTTTTGAATGGTTTAGACAATGTTATGTTTTGACATAACGCACTATTCTGGACTTCCATTGTCTATATTTTATTTTAATTGAATAAACATTAGTTTAATTGAATAAACACAATGTTTATTCAATTAAACTAAGCCTATAGACAATAGAAATCGAGAATAGTATTATTAACCTCAATCAATAGTCACACGTTTTGTAGAACTTGTATTCGATTCAATCTATGGATTACATCAAAATACTAGGATTCGCAACCGTTAAAAAATGTAATAGTCATTGAACGTGTACAACCAATATTTGTTCTAGTAAACAAGGTTCACAAGTTATAATATAGAACATTATTAGTTTGTCCTAATATAAGCCCTCTAATTTCCAAACATATTATCTAATTTAATAAAAAAACTTACGGATGTACCCCCCTTTCTGATGTCACCCTATACAGGGTCCTACATTAGAATGCGTTGTTCTTTTCTAGTGGCTAGCCTGTTGGAAAAAGTTTATACTAAACATAATTGTTTTTAATGAAACACTTTGTATCTTTCAAGGTGTTCTGGAGTAGTTTCTGCGACTCTACATAACCATTTATTTATTTTTAATTTCATGTCCAGTGTTGCCTTATAATAGTTTTTCTCAAAGAATTTTAATAACGAGGCTATGTAAAATCATAGCGATTAATATCAATATTTTAATAAATTATTGATTAATTAAACTTTAAACAATCAATATTAGTTTTTTATTATTATGGACTATAGTTTCATCTCAAAAAATTATACGTGAGTCATCATCAGAATTATATAAACATTATATGTGGTCATTTCTCCTAGTGGATAGGAGGATGTGTTTTATATATAAATTATTAAATTAAATTACTAAAACTTTTACACACTACACATATACATACTGTGCTTTCTAAACTAAACTATTTGATTCTAATGAAAATGCCTTTGGCTAAAGACAGGGACCTTTCTCTTTGTCGAAAACGTAGGCATTAAGTCATCTTCACACGAATCTCCAATCGAAGGTTCACTTCAGGGAAACCACCACATATAATATTCGATGGGAGAATACCTTTAATCAAACATATTAAACATTATTTGACAAACTTTAAATATGACAATAAATTTAGAAAAGTATAAAATGGTTCATGACAGAAAATTAAAAAAATATATATCTATTTTAACTGAGCTTTTTGTAGATAATTTAGGAAACTATTTCCAAAAACACATATTTAATAAGAATATTTTATTCTGGAATAGATAAGTTGATGGCATTCTTTGCATTTTCGAAGCCCCTACATCAGAAATTCATGTCTTTCTAAATTACTTAAATAATTTACATTACAGAATGAATTTCACCTTAGAAATTTCTCAAAACAATTGTCTTCCTTTTTTAGATACGTGCATTTTATTATTATTATTTGTATCAACTCAGATAATTCTATTAATTTTGACATTTATAGAAAACCTACAACTACAGCTCAAAAAATTCATTTTTCTTCAAATCACCATTTTCCCCAAAAACTATCAGCGTTCTACTTTTTTTCAACCGTCTATTCAACATACGAGGATATATTGAAAAATTCTTAGCCTACTATAGAACCAAACAAAATTTCAATGTCAAAATATTTTATTACTCAACATATTCTCCTCTTAATTCGATACATTTATTACAGCGAACCTGCAACGTCTCTAGACCTTTCAAAAAAATGTTTCTTCTTGCTCTGCAAACCAGACCTCCACAGCTTCTATTACCTCCTTGTTGGAAGAAAATGTACGACCTTTAAACTTTTTTTCAGTTGAGGAAAGAGGTGATAGTCGGACGGAGCCAAATCGGGTGAATAAGGGGTGTTCTAGTAATTCAAACCCTAAATCACGAATTTTTGCATGGCAACATGAGATTTGTGTGCAGGGGCGTTGTCCTGCAAAAACAAAACAACTTTGGATAGCTTTCCGCGTCTTTTCTCTTTAATATTTTCCGGTAGAGCGGTCAGTAATGTCGAATAGTAATCTCCAGTTATTGTTCTACCTTTATCCAAAAATCAATCATGATTACTCCATGGCAATCCCAAAAACTGAAGCAAGAACTTTTCCAGCAGATTTTGGACACGAAACTTCTTAGGTCTTGGAGAACCAGAGTGTCGCCATTCCATCGATTGTTGCTTTGTTTCTGGATCGTAGAAATGTACCCAAGTCTCATCCATAGTAACAATTCGGTTTAAGAAGTCTACATCGTTTTCAAATCGAGCACAGATCGAACGCGATGCTTTTACCCTTGCACGCTTTTGGTCAACATTCAAACATTTGGGGATCCATTTTGCAGCAATTTTTCTCATGTCCAAATTGACGTGAACCATATGATGAACGCGTTCGTATGAAATATTCAGTGCTTCAGATATCCGTTTTAGCCCAATTCGACGGTCTGATAAAATCATGTCATGAACTGCATCGGGGACTGACACAGAAACTGGCCTTCCCGATCGGTCATCATCTTCAATGGAAAATTTACCTCTTTTGAAGTTTGCATTCCAATTTTTGACGGTCGCATACGAAGGACATTGATCACCAAGGGTATTAAGCATATCTTCGTAAATCTGCTTACCTCTTAACCCTTTTAAATACAGGTACTTGATGATGGCTCGATACTCCAATTTTTCGATTTTCACAATTTCGGTGGACATCTTTTTCATTTAATTTATTGCGTGACTCTGGTTTACTTTTTGACGTCAAACTTTACACTGACACTTCTAATAAGTTATTGTTCGTTGCTATGGTAACGCAATATTTTGTTTATGCAAGGAACTGGTCTAGGCTAAGTAGATATCAATACATCCTCGTACCTCTATCAAAAACAAATTTAAAAAAAGAAATTTTTCATATTGCTCATTTAAACCAATTTTCATTCAAAATTATGTTCAACATTTTTAACAAATTTCACCTAATAACATTAATTCCAATTAAGGAAAAACCAAATAATAAATACATTTCAATTCCTTTTATTTCTGAATTTATTAACATAATTAAAGATCTAAATAAATTAACTGATTATAAATTTCTCTTCAAAACTCCAACCAATTTAACTAACATTTTTTTACCAAAGTTACCTATAAATAATCGTCTTGAATCAAGCGGCATATACCAACTACTATGCTCTTGCAACAAAATACGAGTATATATTGAAAAACTAAAAAGAAATTTTACGATTCGATTAAAAGAACATCTAAGATATCTTAAACAAACCAGAAAAATGTTTTTTATAATTCAGATGCAATCATAAACAATTAAATCATTCACTCATACATCTTTAAACATAAATAAATACAGGAAGATTCATTAATTAGGGTAAAAATTTTACACAAAAAATCCTGAGCCTAAAATACGAAGATTTAAACCAAAACACTTAAAAATAAAATATGGCTCTGTACTGAGATAATTTATATCAAAATCTAAAAATTGTTTTTGACTGTTAAAGTTGTTGTTTAATTTATTTATTATTATTAAACTATTAAATAGCATACTATAATGTTTTATTTTTGTATTAATTGCTTTTGTATCATAATAACAAATAAATCCTACTATGAATAATACCTCAGATTTGAATACACACGATCTTACAACCCAATGTTTAACAGTAAATATCTCACAAAATCTTGCCTTAATCGGTACAAAGAAAGAATAGGTTATTTACATAAAAAGTATTACAGAATTGAAATTCTACTGAAATGACAAAATTCAGTCAGTGGCGTAGAATGTATGTAAGAAAAAAAACCTTTCCTCATGTCGTACACCTTTGGTATGGGACAGATAATACATCTTAATAAATTTTAATGTATTTTTATATGCTTAAACAGGTTACCGAGTATCATAAAAAAATATCCAATGGTCATGAAGTAACAGTTAAAAACAATTTGTATATTTTGATGTAAAGCACCGTGTATCTCCGTACAGAGCCATATTTTATTTAAGTGTTTTGGTTTAAATCTTAATATTTCAGGCTCAAGATTTTCTGTGTAAAAATATTTACACTTATTAATAAATTACCCTGTCTAATAAACAAATTTTAGATAAATTAAGAAATAATATACTAAAACAACCAGTTCAAATTAATAATCAATGATCAAACAAATTTTGACGATCTTACATTAAAATATTAATATTATTTTTCAGAATTTTTTCTCCTTAATATATTTAATTAACTCAGATTCAAACATTTTACTAGTTTATAATTTTTTAAAACATTTTGTTACAAACCTCAGAACGATGTTGATGAGAGAAGAATTCAAAAAATGAGATTACTAAATTAAAGGAAGAAGTAATAGATATAAAACAAGATATGAAAAATAAAGAAAAACAATGGGATATAGCGAGAGAAAAATGTTACAGAAGCGAATTTTAGAAATTGAAGAAAGTTTGGAAAAAAAAAAGATAGAGAGGCTCGAAAGGATAATATAATTATTAAAAATGTCGAATGGAAAGAAGAAGGACTAAAACAGCAAGTAGAATAGGTTCTGGAAACACACATAGGTGTAAAGGTTAGAATAGTAAAAAAAGCATCGCATATAGGGAAAAAAAGGAGAAAAGAGTGTAGTGGTGGTAAAGATGGATTCATTTGAAGACAAAATTACGGTACTCAAGAATAAATACAAATTAGGAAGAAAACCAATATTTATTGACAACGATCTAACGAAAAGGAACAAAAGATTCAGGCGGAAATTAGAAAAAAGACAAGAGAAGAGAAAAGGAGAAGGAAATACGGTAAAAATAGGTTATAAACGCTTAACGATAAATGGAATAAGATATGAAGCAACAAATGAAGGAAACTAATACCAAAAAACTAACAGAAAAACAAATTGATATTTAAAGCGGAAACGGCAACGGACAACATTATGCAAAGCAGAAACGATGAAACTACAATATGGAAAATAGCAACATGGAATATTAATAGTATAAAAGGAAAAGAAATAGAATTAGAGGAAGAATTTGAAGAAATGGGAGTAGATATATTAGGAATAACAGAAACGAAGAAAAAGGAAAGGGGAATAGAAACATTAAAAATGACAATATAATAATTTACAGTGGAGTAGAAAAGAAACGAGACCAGCAGTCGGGGTGGGATGTATAATCAAGAAAGATCTAGAAGATCAAATTAAAGATTGGAAAGCGTACAATGAGCGTATATTAGCAGTCAAACTTTTTAGATGCGGTAACAAAGAGTAGGAAGACGGTGGTGGTAATATACGGACCAAATAGAAGGACGATAGAAAGAAAATAAAGACAAATTTTGGAACGATCTAACAGAAATTATAGGACAAGTAAAAGGAAAAATATTCATAATAGGCGATTTCAACAGCAGAGTCGGTAAAAGTGATGAGAAATACAAAGAGATATTAGGAAAATATGGAGAAGCATTTAGAAATAGTAATGGAAGAAGAATGTTAGAATTTTGCATTGTAAATGATTTAATAATAACAAATACATTTTTGCACACAAAGAAATTCATAAATTTACAAGAGAGATGATAAGTAGAAATGAAAGATCTTTAATTGACTATATATTAATAGAAAGAAAAGACAGAGGGACGGTAATGGATTCGAGAGTGAAAAGAGGTCTAGTAAATTGGTAGCAATCATTATCTGGTAATGGCTAAAATCAGAGAAAAAAAACATCAAAAGAAGAAAACGCAGACGAATACAGAAAATAAAGAAATGGTACAGTTTGAATCAATTAAATATTACAAATTAAGGGACAAACAAGTAGCAGATAAATACGAAGAAACTATAAGCAAGAAACTGGAAGAATACGAAAACCAAATAATGAAGAAAGGAGTGTTGAAAGCGGATGGAGATATTTTTAAGAACATAGTAATAAATACAGCAGAAGAGATATGCGGGAAAGCAAGGAAGAAAAATAATAAGAAACACACATCATGGTGGACAAAGGAACATAAAATTCAAATTAAGAAAAAGAAAGAAGCATGGAAAAGTTACTTATTGTACAAGACTGGAGAAAAATACAAGAAATATAAACAAGAAGAAATATAAATGCGAAAGAAGAACAATGGAAAACTTTTGGAGAAAAAATGGAAAAAGATTCAAAAGGAAATCAAAAACTATTCTATAGAACATTAAAAACTTTAAGAACAGAGAAAACACTAAACACAAAAATAATAAAAGGAAAAACGAAGAAATTATAACAGAAGAAAAAAATAATGGAAAGATGGAAAGAACACTTTGAAGAATTACTAAATGATCCACAAAAGGAAGAAGATATTGAAAATGCCGAAATAGCAAAAGAGACAGAGGAACAAGAGATAAGGATGGAAGAACTTGAAGAAGTAATAAAAGATCTAAAATACGGAAAAGCAGCTGGGTGCGACAGAATAACGGCGGAAATGATGAAGAGTATAGAACAAAAAGGCAGAGAAACACTACTAAGTATTTACAACAAAGTGTGGATAGATGAAGAAGTACCAAAACATTGGACGACAACGTTAAAAGTACCAATTCACAAAAAGGAGAAAAAGAGTGTAATAATTATAGAGGAGTAACACTTCTAAGTATATGTATGAAAATTATAGAAAAAATAATAAAAAAAATTAGAATGGTAACTGAAGTGACAATGGAAGAAGAACAAAGTGGATTCAGAAGAGGAAGAAGCGCACAGGACCACATATTCACAATAAAACAAATAACAGAGAAAGCAAGAAAAGAAAAAGGATGATATATTTGGCATTTTTGATCTAGAAAGCGTTTGATGCGGTACTCAGAAGCACAGTGTGGAGGTTGCTAAAAGAAAGACAAGTAAGCACAGAAACTTATAAAAATGATCCAAATTATTTACGAAAGTGGCCAAAACGCAATTGTGAGAGATAATAAAATATCTAAAACATTCAAAACAAATATAGGATTAAGACAAGGCGGAAGCTTAAGTCCACTGCTGTTTATAATATTTATGGACGAAATAATTAAAAGTGTAAGAAAAAGTGAATAAGATGACAATTGGGTATTTAAAAATGCAAAGAGTCAAGGTATCGGAGGGAATATACGCGGATGACGTCGTATTGATAGCGGAAAGTGAAAAAGATTTACAAATAAATTTAAACAGTTGGAATTTAGTACTGAAAGAGAATAGAATGAAAATTAATAAATGTAAAACAAAGGTAATGACAATCGGAGAAGAAAAAGTAAACATGAAAATTGAGATTGAAGGAGAAAGAGTTGAACAAGTAAATAACTTTCAATATTTAGGAGAAGTATTGGACGAAAAAGGAACTGAGGAAGCAAATGTCAACAACCGAATTAAGAAGTCAAATGGACTGTTCTATGCATTAAAAATAATTTTCTGAGTAAGAGGAAGTTTCAGTAGAAACGAAAACAAAATATTCAAATCGATTTTAGACCAATATTCACGTATGGTAGCGAGTCGTGGGTATTGACAGAGCAGCAGAAAAGTAAGATTCAAGCAGTCGAAATGAGGTAAAATGAGAAAAATAAAAGGTATTACAAGAAGAGATAGTCTAAAACACAGACATAAGAAAGGAACTGGAAGTAGAAAGTACAATAGAATTTATAGAGAAGAAGAAACTGTCGTGGTGGGGTCATCTTGTAAGAATAAACGAAAGAAGTACCAGTAAAGCAGATATGGAAGACAAGAATAATGAAAAACAGAAAAAAGGGAAGACAAAAAAAAACATGGAATGGAGATGTGGGAAGAATACTAGAAGAAAAAGGGAAAAACATGGAAAGAAGCAGAGGAGATGGCATGCAATAAGAAAGAATGGAAGAAATTTGTAAATTTAAATAATGTAATTATATTGAATGTAATATTTATATCCTACACCGAAAGGTAAAATGATAATCTGATTATACAGGGTGTTTTCAGAATAAGATGCTGATCCTTAAGGGTGTCAATCCTTACGCAATTTTAAGAAGAAAAGTTCAAATAAACATATGTCTTAAACCTCTTAACTTTTGATCTACAAGGTATTCAAGTTTTAAGAAAAAAAACGTTTTTTTATCACACCCTTAAGGATCAGCATCTTATTCTGAAACACCCTGTATATATAAATAATAAAAAATTAATATTGGATTGCTTCAAGTCATTAATATTCCATGTACTGCACAACTACTTCATATACTTTCCCTTTCCCGCCCTTCAACAATATTTCACGTATTGCTAAATATTTTACACACTTCACCAGTATTTCAGATACTTCATTTATAATTCATGTACATACTTCGCAAGTACTTCAAGAGATGTGTACATCGTATTTCCTTAGCGATTGAAGAATAAGAACGGTGAACATACTTATACTATTAAATTATTAAAAGACGATCTATCGCAGTTTATTTGGTCTAAAAATGATGCTGAAAAATTGATCCTGTCACTCTGAAAGGTCAAATGCCATTTATGATGGATGAAGATGATCGTACATTATTGATAATTTCAAAATATAAAGAGATCAAACATAAATAGTCAAAGTTATTAATAAGTATATACCGCTTTTTCTGTATTTTATTATTCAGATATTTTTCAATAAAACTATATACAGAGTGTCCCACCGGGAACGCCATCGATAGATTATAGGAAAACTGTACATGGGAAAAATTTGAAAATTTGGTAGTATACTAGCATCGACGGGGGCAGTTCCGTTAAAATATTTTCAAAATGGTGACACTTCGGGTTATACCGGAAGTAGGTGTCAAGTTGCTTATTTTAAATGGAACATCCTATATATTATTCCGTTTTTGGATTTTGCACAAAACTGTAACACATTTTGTGTATAATGTCCTATACCTAAGTCTAACTGTTTTGGACTTATTTTAAATTTTATGTCAAAAATGACGTTTTCAGGCCTAAACAAAATTACAAAATTTTCCTATACGAGGTCTGTCAATTATATTCCCGGAAAAGTGCCCGGACAGTCCGGAATATACATAAATTCTTAAAATTAAGTTATAATCCTTCGCAGTAGTCTCCCTTTAGCTCGATGCACCGGCGCCACCGTTGGATCCACGATTGGAAGCACCCCCTGAAGCCCCCTGAAGATAGGTCCCTCAGCACCCGTGTCGTGACACTTTGCACCTCCTCTACGCCGTCGTATCGGTTGCCCTTGAGGTAGGACTTCAATTGTGGAAAGAGATGAAAGTCGCAGGGGGCCAGGTCCGGGCTGTAGGGGGGGTGCGGAAGCGTTGGAATGCCGTTTTTAGTCAAAAATCGCGAACTGCGAATGAGGAGTGAGCTGGAGCGTTGTCGTGATGCAGCATCCTATAAATCTTCGTGTAGCATCTGTCGAATGGTTTCCTTGTTGATACCCAACTCGTCTTCCAACATTCTGAGGCTTACCCGACGGTCTCCGAGCACACGCACGCGCAGGCGATCGACGTTTTGTGCCGTTCGAGAGGTCGAGGAGCTCCCTCACGTGGATCGTCCTCCACCGACTCCCTGCCTTCCCTGAACCGCTTAGCCCACTCGTAGACAGCTGTTTTTTCAGGCAATCATCCTTGTACACGTCGGTTAACTGTTTCATAATTTTCGCGGAACTTACACCACGTTTGACCAAAATTTGACCACTACTCTTTGCTCCGTTTTTTTATCACACATTTTCGCGACAAGGGGTCCAAACACGCCGATGATCAAAGTACTGTAAAACACGAACTGAACAACCGATCGAGACGAAAATTGCACAGACTGACGCAGAAATGAATCCTCTTTCGAATGACACCAACGCGAACGCCGTAGCATAACGAGAGCCGCAGGGTTGCCACTTTTCCGGGAATTAAATTGACAGACCTCGTATTAATGCCTTTATTATTTAATTGGAATAGGTTTCCTTCTAGCAGGGGACCTATTTTAGTGGGCTATGTCAATATTTTGATAATAAATTAATACAGGGCGATCAAAAAAAAAGGATTAAAATTAAATTCAAAAACATGTCAAAAGTCATTTTTTTAAAATGCAAGCACTATGTTTTTATAATTTTATCTTATTTAGCATCAAAAAATAAGGTTGATTTTGTACAAGGTTGTCTATTCAAAAAATTCATGGTTTTCGAAATATTGGCAATTTAACATTTTTTTGTTGCACAAACGGTATTGGTTTCTTTTAATATGAGTGGTTATTCCTAGTTGGCCATGATGGCGTTAGAAAACAATCATCTGTCAAGGATATGTCAAACTGTGTGTATCAAACTAAGAAATGCCAACAGTTAACTGTACCGACTGTACAATGTGTTTCAAGCATTTAAAGTCATCGCTTTGGTAACGATATGCACTTTAACACTCACAGTCGGTACAGTTAACTGTAACACATGTTCTTAATATAACTTTATCACATTGTCCATAAATAATTAATAAATTTAAGTAATCTTAGTTTGTATAATTTAAGCGTCCCGCCATGATTATTGGAAATTTTTAACAGTTTGACATATCCTTGACAGATGATTGTTTTCTAACGCCATCATGGCCAACTAGGAATTACCATTCATATTAAAACAAATACAATAGCAATATTTCAAAAACCATGAATTTTTTGAATAGACAACCTTGTACAAAGTAAACCATATTTTTGATGCTAAATAAAATAAAGTTATAAAAACATGGTGCTTGCATTTAAAAAAAATGACTTTTGACGTGTTTTTGAATTTAAGTTTAGTCCTTTTTTTTATCGCGCCCTGTATTAATTTATTATCAAAATATTGACATAGCCCACTAAAATAGTTCCCTGCTACAAGGAAACCTATTCCAATTAAATAATAAAGGCATTAGTATAGGAAAATTTTATAATTTTGTTTAGGCCTGAAAACGTCATTTTTGACATAAAATTTAAAATAAGTCCAAAACAGTTAGACTTAGGTATAAAACATTATACACAAAATGTGTGTAGAATTTTGTGCAAAATTCAAAAATAGAATAATATACAGGGTGTTCCATTTAAAATAAGCAAGTTGACACCTACTTCCGGTATAACCGGAAGTGTAGCCATCTTGAAAATATTTTAACGGAACTGCCCCCGTCGATGTTAGTATACTACCAAATTTTCAAATTTTTCCCATGTACAGTTTTTCTATAATCTATCGATCGGTAGGACACCCTGTATGTGGAAAACGATAACAAAATTCGAAGATACAAATACAAAATGTTGTAAGGAATACGGAAAGCGTCGAAAACAATTGAGAAAATGTGAAATATTCGGGAAATATTTGGAAAGTACGAAAATATTTATGAAATTGGGAAATGGAAATACTGTGAAGTTTCCCGTTCGAAGATACCCATACAATCCTACTCAATTTGGGACACTCTGTATAGGCAACTGTATGTGCTTATGAGTAAAAGAGGTAAATTTTGTAACCAACACATACAGTACAGGAGTCAATTCATCTCTATAAAAGATACGTTAGTTACAAAACCTTATATATTTTCTTCAACGCGATTAATTTATAATAAAAAACCTTCAACATTTTTTAATTGTTAATTAACTGTTCATATATAGTAAAAGCAATCAATTACTGCAGATTATACCCGTTTTGATTAGAAAAATTAATTTTGGTGTCACAATTTCATTTATTGTAATTGACTTGTGCCTTTTAATTGATAAATAATATGCATTCACAAACTTAAATTAAATAAAAACGAGATAAACTTTAACTCATATTTAAAAAATACAAAAACATTTCTGATTTCAAATTATTAGTGATTAAAAATTTCTTAAATTTTAACATGATGGTGCAACAATACAAGATCATTAGGAAGAAATATTGGCAAGCACTTCGAGAATTTTCATATCATAAAATATTAAAGAAACAAAAAATCGTTTTTCAATTAATGTACAACCTTTTGACCAAAGTTTATCACGTATTTTTTAAATAAAACATTACAGTTAAACAAATAAAATCTTGTAAAATAGGTACATAATCAAACTTGAACTTCACTCACACTCATCATTTGTTGCTCTGCGGTGAGATTGTTGCAATATTGATGTATCCACGGGTAGATAGTAAATTCATCCACCTTCTTACATAAATTGAGTACATAAAAGGAAACTATCAACATAAATAAATTAAATTCGTTCCTTGACAAGAATACCCTCTTGAAGCGATTTCGAAAGCTAGTCTGCCAAGTCCGGCCCCAGGTACAAGAACATTTACATTCTTAATATCAAATTTCTCTGGAGGAAACTGAAATTCAATTTCTTCTATTATAGGATTGTAACATTGTTTGCATTCAGTAGAACCTAATGCGCTCCAATCCCGCATCAGTTGCTTAAAAACCGATTGTACTTTATCTAAACCTTCTGACAATGTTCCAACCTCAGTTTCCGAATGAGATGTGTTATCATTACACAGAATGTTATCAAATATTGTATGAGCATTTTGAACAACGATCGGTATAAAATCAGCATTTTTATGTACACATTTCTTAAAACTTTCAAGATCTTCATTATATCTTTTTAGCCATAATTGATGATCGGATGGTAGAGATCTTAAATATTTTCTCTCCTTTCTATCCGAATAATAGATTGTTCCCTAAATACGCAACGAATAAAATTTATGTAAAAAAAATGTTTGTTGTTTGTTACCTATAACTTTCAAATGTTGATAAGACCGACAAAAATATCTTCGTTCTTCTGTGGTGTCATCTCCATTCGGTTCGCAATGCATTCTCGCGAGATTTAATTTTTAAATTAATTAATTAACTGTTAAAATATCTAATATTAATTTCGTCATTCATAACCTTTTAAATCTCATCATGATCTGACAATGTTGCCAAATTGAAGCAACTTTTAAATAAGAAGTGTTGCATAATAATAAACATTCAATTTATAAATAAAATTACACTGCTCTTATCGTAATTTATTAAATAAACGAATATCTGCTTTGACCACTACCGGCGTCCACTAATAATAAACATAATTATTGATTAATCTTTTGATTAAAAGCTATACATATAAACAATCAATAGTTGCATAAATTGATCATTAATAAATCTACACATGATTCTGTTTAATTAACAGGGAGACGTTCCTCTTCATAAGATCTTTTCATTACATCCCTTTTTGTCAACATATTTCTAGTCAATAGCCTCTTTTTTGACGATCGAATAAATGCAGCTTGCTCTTGTAGTAACAAATAGCAAATCCTCAAATGTCGACATTTCTTGTAAAGTTAAAACGGAAACGGGGAGCGAAGATCCAAACTTTGTGCCCTTTGTGGCATTATAATCAATCCAAAGACCGACATTCACAACACCACAAAACAAAGACCTTAAGCCCAGCTTCTACAAAAATTCTACACATATGAGAGAACAAGGATGCAGAAGATATTCCCCGCAATCGTGAGGATGGAAATAAAAATAAATAAATCTGCTTCAAGTGGCTCATCAAAGACCTTGTAACGAAGAAGTTTGTAAAACTTTACAAACACAACCACTGAAAAGCAGGTTCGATATGTCGGTAAAGAGAATACAAACTCTCCAAGCTTCTCCAACAAATAATGGAAGAAGGCACTGCAATGTAACAAACGTAACCCAGGCACTTTGTTGTGTCTTTTATGCGAGTTAATTTAACATAACGTTGTTTTTATTATAAAGAATGATAATATAATGTAAGGAAAACTCTAAATATAACACAAATATCGTAACTACGTGAATGAAAAACATTGTCTACTTCTAATTGACATTACCGAAGAATCGCCGGAATATCTTCTTGGCGTTGTCGGTTCTCCGTTGAAAAACCAACGTTGTCACGTCTCAATATTTTCCTTAATTTATTTATTTATTACAATTCTCCCACGCTTAGTTAATTACAGATTTAATCGAACAACCGGTCTTCGGGTTCTCGTTGATTTGCGTTGTGAAACCGTTTGGTGAGCCAAGATCGAACGATCATTACTTTCTGGAACTGCGGCCGGTGTTGCGCAGGGCACTGGTGGAGCTTCTTCCCCGTTCTCTAGAGGGTCTGTTGCCTGGTTTGTAGTTTCAGTAGGAACTGACTGATCTGATTCGGGTGATGTTGATCCTTCCCCTGGGCTACAAGTTGTACGCGGTTTCTGAATAATTTCGGGCACAAAAGATACATGACGTCTAATTTGAGATGGCACATTTAATCTTTCTTCATTAGAAATATCTTTAGATACTTCACATTTTGTAATTGGTCTATGTGGCGTTTTATGACATATCCATCATCTAATTCTACCAAATAATGTAGACGTCCCAATTTTTCTAGTATGGTTCCATAGCGCCAGAGTCTCGATGTCGTATAATTTCGGGATTGAACACGGTCTCCCACGCTTAAATGTCGGTTTATTGATGGTTGGATTGCATTGTTTTTATCTGAAGCGGTTGGACGTAGTAGGTCTAGTTTTGTGCGTAGCTGACGTCCTAGGTATAGTTCAGCTGGAGTTTTCCGTTGTGTAGAGGCGTGGCTCGAAACCGAAACAAATTTCCAATAATTTTGTCTTTAGAGATCCTGGTTCTGCGCTCATTGCTTTTAATTTGTATTTTAATGTTTGTACGTAGCGTTCTGCTAACCCGTTCGTTTCTGGGTGCCCTGGAGCAATAAGCCGTTGTTGAATTCCGTTTCTGTGGCAAAAGTCACGGAACTCGGAGCAGGTAAAAATAGAAGCATTATCCGAGACTAAAATTCTGGGAGCCCGTTCCTACTAATTATTTCTTTTAGGGTGTCGATTGTTGATGCAGCCGTTGGAGCCATGTGTGAGAGCGAGATTTCCGGCCATTTTGATTTTGCATCAACTAGTACAAAAATATGTACCTTGGAAAGGGCCTGCGTAGTCAATATGGAGCCTTTGAAAATTAGACTTCGGTTCCTCCCAGTTATGAAGAGGTACTTTCTTAGGATTCTTCTTTAGATTGCAGCAGGCTTCGCACGACTTGGCTACATTCTCTATTTCTTGATCGATGTGCTTCCAATAACAATATCGTCTTGCAAGGTTTTTCATTTTGGCGATACCCAAATGAGTATGGTGTAGTTCGTTTAATATTGCGGAACGTAAAGACACAGGAATAATCACTCTATTGCCCGAAATACAATTCCTCTATGGAGGCTGAATTGTATGTCGGTGTTCTGCCCAGATAGCAAATCTTTTCGAAGTTGGTTCAATTCCGGGTCATTTGCGGTTTCTTGGGCAATTGTTTGATAAGTTATGACACCGGAAGACATTTGATTTATTGTGAGTTCATATACTTCCCCATCTTCGTCTAGTTTCTTTCTTAAGACACTAGTTCTTTGTAATGGAGCTCTAGAGAAGTAATCAGCATTGGCATTTAGTTCTGATTTTCGATGTTCTATCTTGTAGTCAAACCCACTCAGGAACGTTGCATAACGTAATAAGCGCGATGCACTAATGGCTGGAAGCTTACTATTTGGACTAAGTATGTGCATTAATGGTTTATTGTCAGTGATTAATGTAAATTTTTGACCATATAGGAAATGGTGTAACTTTTGAATTGCCCAGAAAATAGCTGTGGCCTCACGATCAAGTTGTGAATAGTTTGTTTCTGCTGTGGTAAGTGATCGTGAGATAAAAGCTATCGGTCTTTCGTTCCCCTCTATGACGTGTGAGAGCACTCCTGAAATTCCGGTTGGGCTGGCATCCGTAGCTAAGGTAAGTGGTAAAGACGGATCATACGGAACTAGGACTCGATTACTTGCAATTTCTTGTTTAATCTTGATAAATGCGGCCTCACAGTCAGCTGACCAATAAAATTTCTTATCTTTCTGTAACAGGTTTCTTAATGGTGAGGTAATAGAAGAAACATGTGGTATAAATTTAGCGTAATAAGTGGTTAGACCTAATACTCTTCTAACGTCATCAACACTTTTGGGCGTGGCGCGTCGAGGATTGCACGCACTTTGTCTAAGTTTTTGATATGCCACTTCCACTAATTGTGTACCCGAGATATTTAATTTCAGTCTGGAAGAATTGACACTTTTCGCGATTTAGATGTAAGTCAAGAGTACGAAGTTTCTCAAGACAAGCGGTTAAATTATCCTTACACTGTTCGAACGTTTCGCCTTGAATCACTATATCATCAAAATATGCTGTCGTCCCTTTCAGATCACGTAGAGCTTCATCTATTATGCGGTGGAATTCATTAGGTGCTGTTTTTATTCCGAAAGACAGGCGATTCATTAAATAGGTTCCTCGGTGCGTTGAGATTGTTTGTAACTTGCGAGATTCATCGTCGACATTTACGTGTAAGTATGCCTTGTGGATGTCCAAAGTGCAAAAGAATTTTCCTCCTCGGCATTCGTGAAGGATTTCTTCAATTCTTGGAATAGGATACCGTGCATCCTGGAGCTGAGCATTTAGAGTTGCTTTATAGTCGACGCATAAGCGCACATTACCGTCGGGTTTCGGACGATAACTAATGGTGAGCCCCATTCTGAATAATCTATTTTTGTTATAATTCCTTCCCTTTCTAGGCTGTCAAGTTCTTGATCAACTTTTCACGTAAAGCGTATGGGACTGGACGTGCCTTCAAAAATGTTGGTTTCACTTCTTCGCGAGTTTTCAGTGAGCAAGTATACCGTGGAATTTTACCTACTTTTTCTCAAATACATCCGCATATTTCGTTAATATTTCCGTCGTTTCTGATTCAAGAGATTTTATTTCTTTGATGTTTGAGCGGCTTTCATTTTGGTTTTGAATTGAGTCTATCTCTTCTAATTTAATTTGCAAATGACGAATCCATGATCGACCAATTAATGGGCTGTAATCGTCATCTACTACGTATAAATCTTCCATAGATTTTGTGTTTCGGTATGTGACTGGGACTCGAACTAATCCTTTTGGAGAAAATGTTTTATGTGTATATGAGCGAAATATTGCATTTGTTTCACTTTAAGGGTTTACTAATATTTAGTTTTAGAAATTCACAATGCGGTAATAATGTCACTGGGCTTCCCGAGTCTACTTCAAATGTTTGAGCAGTTGAACCTATTTTAACATTCACGTAATATTTTCGTCATCTGTTTTTGTATGTAGAAAAATATCGATAATACGATTTATATCGAAGGAGGGTGACGGCGATCGCGAGCGATGTTCTACACTGGTAGGAATTTTTATCGCGTGTACAGTTTCATTTATCCTGGATCTGTTTTTGTTTTTGTAATAATACACACTTTGCTAACATGTCCCGTACGACCACACGAGTCACAATTTAATGAATTTTATCTCGACGGCACTTATCCGAGCGGTGGTTATCGAATCCACATCTTAAACATAATTTATCTACCCCCAATTTTTTATAATCTACGCGCGATCTTGAGTGTGAGCTAGCTCGATGACGGTTTCCCATTTGTCGACTTCGTGACCTCGTTTCTCGGTTAGAACGTTCATTAAATTTGTTGTGTGGACGGTGTGTTATTTGCGTCACACGGTTGATTCCACTAGAAGTTGTTTGTGCCATTTCTTTGCTTCCTTGTTTCGAGGCTTCATGTGCCAGAGCTATTTCAGCAGCTTTCTCGAATGTTAAATCTGCCGTTTGTAAGAGTTTTTCGCGAATTGCAGAATCAAGCAGTCCCCGAATAAATTGCGCACGTAAAAATATGTTAGAAATGGACTTACCACATGTGGTTGTTGGGCAAACAAAATCACAAGTTACTGTCATTTTCTTTTGAAGGCGATATATTCACTTATCGTTTCGTTTTGCTTTGGGTTCTTGATAGAAATTTGTGTTGTTCTACATATGTGTTAGGCTGCGGACACAAATGACTTTCTAACAATGAAATTAGGGTAGCATACGTTTTGAGCTGGGCAGTTCCGGAGTCGTTAGGGTTGCTAATAATTGGTAATATTTGGAACCAATACAATTGATTAGTACACGTGCTTTGATTGTTTCTGCTTCTGGAGTTGTAGCAGTTACTTGCTTTAACATAAAAAAATTTTCCAAACGTTGCTTATAATTTACAAAGGTTTCTTTTGTCTCATCAAATGTTTCGAACGTAAGTACCTGAGTTGCGACCAAGTCAACAACTTTTGTTTGAGCGGCCTGTTGTGCAGGTTGGCTCTGTGACGTTTGTAGTTGAGCTACGAATTGATTTAGAACATTTACAAGATCCTTCAAGTCGGCCATTTTATAGTTATTAATTATCCTAGTAATTATCCCATTTGTCGTCGCCAGTTAATTGTTGTGTCTTTTATGCGAGTTAATTTAACATAACGTTGTTTTTATTATAAAGAATGATAATATAATGTAAGGAAAACTCTAAATATAACACAAATATCGTAACTACGTGAATGAAAAACATTGTCTACTTCTAATTGACATTACCGAAGAATCGCCGGAATATCTTCTTGGCGTTGTCGGTTCTCCGTTGAAAACCAACGTTGTCACGTCTCAATATTTTCCTTAATTTATTTATTTATTACACACTTGCAAAAGCAAGATTTAAATAGTCCGCCACTAAACCCAAAGCGAACTAAAGACACGCCTACTTGAATCCAGTATAAAATCCTAACAACCGCTAGAGTGCAGTGCTAAATGTATTAATGTCGGCAACAAAATAAAACACATGCGTAGATAAAGTAAATTTAATTACATGTTTTGATTCGTTTTTAAATAAAATGGTCAATGAGGAAACCTCACAGGTTCCGTCTTATAATTAAACAAACAAAACATAACATGTATCAAAATAATGAATGTGTCATTGTAGGTAATTATACAACAGAAACAAATATAAAACATGTATCCTGCTGGGAAACCGTTCATCAGTCATTACTACATATTTAAACTCAAGATATTGTTCAAATGTATAGATGCACAAATATTTCTGATTCCAGCAATTCAGCTTATTTATACCTACATTTCTAATCAAAACTGAGGTGGATAATAGGCGAAGTTTCACCAGTCGCTACGCTCTTACTTGCCTAATCAATTTTGTAAATATCGCAAATACAAAATAACAAACATATCAACAAAAACAGAAATAAATATGACTGTGTGCTAACCCCCTGATCTTCATCTTTTACGGTAGAGAAAATATTAATTGTTCGCTTTCATTCTAAATCATTTTTAATAAATAAAACCTTTTATTAAATTGTATCTTAAATTAAAATATTAAAAACAAGCATCTTACATTCTCGTAATTTGCGACCGCCATTAACCGCCAGATAGCGTTGCGAATTTTCAATATGTCTTCCAACATGGGCATACCAAACCTACCTTAGACTGGGTTATTTTTCTGTATCTTGATTTATATCATACACCTGAGCGACTAACGACTATAATACTTCTAAAAGGTAAAAAACGATAGAATCCAAAACAAAACAAGCGCTAAAATATCACTGAGTTCTTCCGTAAAGTTGCTTTGTTGTTTACCTCTATTCTGTTACCTTAGTTCGATACTAGATGTCGCTTGATTCGCAATTTTTACGAATTGGATACAAAACAAACTCAAGCAAACGCAAACAAGATAACGGTTTCCGCAAAACAAGAGACACACGTAGTCAAAATATTTTCATAACGAAATACACATAAAATAGAATCAATTGGAATGCGCAATAAACAAATATCATATAACAATTACCAGTACAAAAAAATGCAATACGAGCATACTACGCTTATAACCCAAAAGCACGAGGTTGCAATAATTAACCTTTAAATATAATCTATACACATAAAATCGTGGCCCGGTTTGTCTGTCTGTCTGTCTGTTCGTCTTCTCCTCCGAAACCGCTGAACCGATTTTGGAGATCGATACGTCAAATTGTTCAGGAGGTCCAGGCGCTGATCTTAGGCGGGGTCACAAGTCGACCTGACCTTTGACCTCTTACTTGGAGCGGTGACCTCACGTCTTTTATTTCAGGTTTGTCTAGATTAGGCCCATTTTCAAATGGGTTTGGTTACTAGTAGAAGCTAAAATCAAAACCACTTTCTAACTTAACTAATTTAATTGAACAGACCGAGCCAAAAACAAAACAAAATTGCCCATACATAATTCAAACACGGATCTTTCAGCGCCCTAAGATACAGTGTTTACAGGCTAACTATAGTAGCAGAGTGAGTGCCCCAGAAAAACAGTATAAACCTGTATAGTGTGGTGACAAAATCGTGTGCAACTGTGGATTGGTTCGTCTTGGCAAAGCATTTGCTTCAAGGTTTAGGAAAACCACTAAAACCTAAACATGCCAACCTTTACCTACCTTAGTATTCATATGTAATAATATTAAAGTGTGTAAACATTATAGAAGGTAAATAAGAAAATAAAATATAACAGCACAGCCATTGCATGACGACGTATAGGTAATGAACCGGTCCAAGTGCTATAGTTTACAGGAGGGCGAGCAAGACCGCCATACATTGATACCACAGTAGATAAAGCTTAGACCTTGAAAATATTCGACGAAGACGCCTCCTCGGTTTGAACATAAAGCTAATAAAAATGAATTTTTCTATCGTTATTAAATTGATTTATGTATTTAAGTTGTTGTAAATGTTGAATTGCAAAAGAAAGCGCGTTGAACATTAGACACATTAAAGAGCTTTGATACCCGGAGTTCCTCGGGTTACACAAGCCCATGTAGTCCTACTTTTGCTTGTAAGTTTTACTCGGAGAGGTCAGGGAAAAATGGGACCTTAGTCAATTTTCAGCCCTGGAAAATTCTCCGTTTAGGCGGCCATAAGTAACAAATAGACAGACACACAAACCACCTAAATGAATATAGAAGATGATATAGAGCTCTATTGCGTAATTCGACAAACACCGCACTGAAAATACCACTTCGCTCCCCACTCCATATGCCGTATTTGTGATGACACTATTTGCAATTTACCGCCTTTTGGATCCCAAACTACACCTCTTCATATATTTGATCCGATACCGTTAACCGCTTCTAGGGCTTGCTCAGCTAGTAGTAGTTTATGCAATAATAGTATTCGCTTTATTAGCTAAAGTAGTGAGCCACTTTGATTTGTTTTTCCTTTTTTAATTTTCCTTTAAACAAAATCTGATATCCGACCGCATTCTGTTTTCTGATAAGTCGACCGAACCAGAAAGTAAGGTCACAAACTATAACCGCCGAAACCTCAGCGCCCAAACAGTCCGAAACAGTAAACTATGCTCCAAATGAGGATCCAATCACAGAATTGATTCTGAAAAATACCGAAGTGTTAGAAACCGATGAGGGTAAGAACTGGGAAGGCTACCCAAACATCTTTATAGCGGTGTTAGGTAATCTCCGCCCTTGCTGCTCTATACAAAAGAGGAACTGTAGATAAAATTTCTATTGTCTCAATTAGAGTCAAATATGACCCATCTTCTCGATTTAATTCAAAGACATCGACTGGGGTTAATAATTTGTATCCTCGATTTAGCTCAACGAGTTATATGAAATTATCGTTGATAATCCGAAATGCTTTGATACAAAGAATTGAAGAGAATAAATCTTGTTAAAGGTCTCACATAAGAAACAAAACGTCAGCAATTACAACTAATTCAGTTATTCTTATTTTCACACCTCTACCAAAAAAAGAAGTCCTACACTAAATTCTAAACAATACAATAATTTTTGGAAGAAACTTCATACGAATTTATTATAACACCTTCGTTACTTATTGCCAGTCACAACAACACACCTTGGTTTTCGAATAGAAAGGAACATCGACAATTGCAACTAATTGAATTATTTTTGTTTTTCTACCTCCACCAAAAGAGAGGGGTCTTAGACCAAATTCTAAACATTATGATAATTTTTAGAAAAAACCTCACCCAAATTTATCACGACACTTCTATTACAACATGGGAACTCACAACACACGTTGGTACAAGAACTTTTAAGAGAACGAGCCTTAAAAAAGCCTTCACATAAGGAGCGAAACATCGACAATTACAACTAATTGAGTTGTTTTTGTTTTTTCATGTGTGTTAAGAAGGAAGTTGTAGCTCGAAGAGGGTGAATTTTAGGACACATGTTTATAGGAAATAAAGTCTTATTTTCATTTAAAAAATATGCCATTAAAATCTTTGTTTTGACTTTTAAAACACCCTGTATAGAGCAAAAAGAAGGAATTGTGAAACAGAAGATAATGAGAAGAAAAGGAGAGAGGTATATAGCAGTGACAGTGTACGGGAAATATATGAGTGAAACAAAAAAATACATTAAGGAAATAATAGGAGAGGCAGAGAAAGAGAAGATATAATAATAGGAAGTGATTTTAACGCTAGAATATAGGAGGAAGGGGCAATTATGGTAGACGGAGAAGAAATGAAGGTTTCAAAATGGATAAGAAAGAAAAATGGAAAAAAACTCATAGCAATGTGGTAGGAAAGAGGATATACAATATTAACAGGATATATGGAAAAAGGGAGAAAAGGAGAATACACTTTTAGAAATGAAACATAATAGATTACGTGTTAGTGAAAATCCTTTTTTTTAACGAATTGACTTAAGACTTATTTTCCTCGCACTTTATAAAAATATACAAGAAAGAAAGGGGAGAAACTAAATGAGTAGAAAAAGGAGTAGAAGAAGAGGCAAAAGAGATTAGAGACGAAATGGAAGATAAAGTAAAGAAGAAAGTATCATGTAAAAAACCTTGGTAGAAAAAGAAAAAATAAATGGTGGGAAGTGCAATGTAGAGAACTGAAAAAAGAGCTACCAGAATGTACAGGAAAGAAAAAATACATTAGGAGTTCTTAAGAAGTAACAAAAAGAAATTCAAAGAAAAATGTGAGAAAAAAAGTAATATAAGGAGGAAATGGAAAAGCGCATTAAAGGAAAAAAAAATGAGGGAAAAATATGCTGCCGTGCGAAGTAAAAAAGCTTTAACTACATTTTTTTTGTTAAACTGTCTGTTGATCCCTAGTTCGTTTTGGCGTCTTAAAAAGCATATCATTAGAAAGAACATGAGTTAATCAAGATATGTATTGATAACTTTCATTAGTCACCAGTCTTTAAAAATGCTTAGGTACACCCATGAAATTTAAAACTTAGACACCACAATTTCTGTAAACAAAAGTTTGCACATTGTGAAGCGGGCTTAAGGGTATCATTTACAATTCTAACAGCAGGTAGTCTCAGCACGGGTTATCTTATAGAAGGACTGTAGAATGAATCATTACACTAAGCACGTTTTAGAATATAGGTAATTTACGTTGCTTACTTAATTTTTTCTTTAAAGAATATATTTGAAGGTATCGCTAATTAAACACCAAGCTCGATTAATTATCGAATCAAAATTTTGTTTAGGAAATGTTTACAAAATAAAATTAGAAATAATTTTGATTTAAAAACGTCTACAAGCAATAACTTTTAAATTAAATCAAAAACTAAACATGGTTATTTGGGTTGACTGATTATTACTTATTTTTAAATAAATCTAACCTACTAATTATTGTAAGTTATTAAAAAAATCATTAAACTCTCTATTCATAATATTTAGTCCTTACAAAATGTATATTTTATGACGTTTCATTTTTTCTGTAGTTAATATAAAAAGTGAAAATAAAAACTAAGGCAATTCTTATTGTCAACGTATATATTTAGTTTTTGACAAGAATTTATTACATAATTATAATTAAGATACCAAGTTATAGTTTAAAATTAAATGAAAACTTTTTTTTTAAATAAAGGTATTACTATATAAATAAATATAAGAAATCAATAATGGGTGTGACCTCCATTATTATTGATACATTCTTGGAGGCGTCTGCTCATTGACGCTATCAAGGTATCAATATAATTAATATTAATCGTTTCCCATGCGGTATCAATGGCTGCAATTAGTGCATTACGGTTTACTGGTATAAAATTTGGCCCTTGTTGTCTTCGGATAACAGCAAGTATTCGAGCCCAAACATTTTCGATAATGTTAAAATCTGGGCTTTTGCTGGCCAGGGTAACAGCTCCAAGTTATTTGCTTGTATCCAGTTGCGCACAACCTGCGAAGTATAGGGTCATCATATCCCGATAGTTAATTATCGAATGTTCCAAGAAAATATGTGTAAATAGTAAATGGAATCTACTAACGTAACGTTAAGTCGTTAATTATAGTTACATAACTCTCCTTTCATAAGATATAGTTCATATTAATATGCTTATTGTAAAGCTTCGTACACACCTGAACAACAAACCGAGGAACAAACAGAACAACGAACCGAACGGCAATCGGAACATTAATTTGGACGGTGCTACGTACGAATTTTAGAACAGATTCGCAAGTCCTGATTGTTCCACGAACGGTTTGCGGCGTTCCCGCAACTTGTCGGTTTTTTCTCCGACATCAAAGAAAATGCGCGCGAATGCGTTTGCAGGTTTGGACGAATCTAAACAAAACGGCGAACAAACTTATGCGGGAGAATTAAATTATTTATTTTTGTCCTCCCTTTTGTGGGTTTGTTGTGTTTTAGGTAATATTATGGAGTTGACAGAAGAAAAATGTTTTAAATTAATCAGTGTTTAAGAATGCAAGAAAAAATGATGTCCCTATTAGCATCATTTGGGCGGGAAATTTCCAAAATAAAAAAGCGAAATAAATTTTTTACTCTTCTTTGTGCGTAAAAATTTGGTTGGCACTATCTTCTTGTTTTCCGCAATTTTCTCTTCTCAATAATAAATATATATGAACTGAAAACTACTGAAAATAATTATGGGAACAGCACAAACGTTCCGTTTGTTGTTCGGATTGTGGAAATCATAAAAGATCGTTTGTCGTTCTGTTTGACTTTCGGTTCGTTGTTATGTTTGTTGCTCGGTTTGTTGTTCAGGTGTGTACGAAGCTTTACAACTTAAGCAACAATTTTTGGCGAATAAAGATTAGTTTGTGATGTAATATTAGAAACACAAATTTATATCATATCAAATTTATGACAACTTAAAACCAAGAACGTGTATGTTATTGCTAAGAAATTATTAAGGAAAAAGCGCAATTGCAGTGTAAATATTTATAATTAGATATTTTCGAAAGTTTATAAGTCCTCTATTGTAATCTTAATACTTAAAAGAAAATCCTGTCCATTAGCATTATAAGGAAATGGCTTTTACTTTATGAATAAGTTTCAATAACAATAGAATATCCTTGCTTGTTTAATTTACTTCCTTTGAGTCATATTGCTCTAAGGGTTGTTACATTGGTCATTAGAAGTATGTAATAAATAAACAATTACCTACTGTTTGAGAAGGGGTAGTGTGAACCAATAAATAAAGTAAGAAATGTAAATTCCATTTTAGTTTAAAATTTCAAGTGTTGTGAAAATGCCACCTCATCTCGGTGCTGATTTGAAAGCGCGGATTGTTTCGGAATTAGCGGCGGGCCGTAGCGTGCGTGAAATTTCACGTATGTTAGATATACCAAAAAGCACCGTAGGGCATTACCGAGTAAAATGGAATCTTGAACACACTTTGGAAAGAGCCATCGGAAGTGGTAGACCTAAAGTATCTACACGTGCTCAAGATCTCGAGTTGTTTCATTACGTAACAGAACAACCATTTGCTACATACTCCAGGGCTATAGCAGATACACATTTTCCCGGATGCCGTATAACTGCACAAAAAGATTAAAGGAGATGGGAATAAAGAAGTATAATGCTGCTGCGAAAGAAGTTCTCAGTGACGAAAATATGAGACGTCGTCTGGAATTTGCAAGGCGATATGTGAACGAACCTTTGGAATTTTGGAATCGAGTGATTTTTAGCGACGAAAAAACGTTCAATAGCCGCAACGATGGACCACTAAAAGTTTTTAGAATGGAAGGAACTCGTTACGAAAATAATCACATATGTCCTAAAAAACGAAGTGGTTATTTTTCTGTGAATGTGTGGGGTTGGGTTAGCGCGCGGGGTCCAGGAGTTTGTTGGGCTATCGATGGACGTCTTGATTCTGCTGCGTATTTAGATATTTTGAAACTATTATGAAACCTTCAGTCGAAGTGTTTTATCCAGACGAAGATTATATTTTCCAACAAGTAAGTATTCTTATTTCACTATACTTTCTCCAAAAAATAGTTCGGGATCTGTTGAATTAACATTTTCATAATGTATTTTTGTTGTTAAAGGACAACGCCCCTATTCATACTTCGCGGGTTGTGCGCAATTGGATACGAGAAAATAACTTGGAGCTGTTACCCTGGCCAGCAAAAGCCCAGATTTTAACATTATCGAAAATGTTTGGGCTCGAATACTTGCTGTTATCCGAAGACAACAAGGGCCAAATTTTATACCAGTAAACCGTAATGCACTAATTGCAGCCATTGATACCGCATGGGAAACGATTAATATTAATTATATTGATACCTTGATAGCGTCAATGAGCAGACGCCTCCAAGAATGTATCAATAATAATGGAGGTCACACCCATTATTGATTTCTTATATTTATTTATATAGTAATACCTTTATTTAAAAAAAAAGTTTTCATTTAATTTTAAACTATAACTTGGTATCTTAATTATAATTATGTAATAAATTCTTGTCAAAAACTAAATATATACGTTGACAATAAGAATTGCCTTAGTTTTTATTTTCACTTTTTATATTAACTACAGAAAAAATGAAACGTCATAAAATATACATTTTGTAAGGACTAAATATTATGAATAGAGAGTTTAATGATTTTTTTAATAACTTACAATAATTAGTAGGTTAGATTTATTTAAAAATAAGTAATAATCAGTCAACCCAAATAACCATGTTTAGTTTTTTGATTTAATTTAAAAGTTATTGCTTGTAGACGTTTTTAAATCAAAATTATTTCTAATTTTATTTTGTAAACATTTCCTAAACAAAATTTTGATTCGATAATTAATCGAGCTATGGTGTTTAATTAGCGATACCTTCAAATATATTCTTTAAAGAAAAAAATTAAGTAAGCAACGTAAATTACCTATTTTCTAAAACGTGCTTAGTGTAATGATTCATTCTACAGTCCTTCTATAAGATAACCCCTGCTGAGACTACCTGCTGTTAGAATTGTAAATGATACCCTTAAGCCCGCTTCACAATGTGCAAACTTTTGTTTACAGAAATTGTGGTGTCCAAGTTTTAAATTTCATGAGTGTACACCTGAAAATTAAGATACGACACTTTTTTGCTTAGCACGGCAGAATGGAAGATACTAAAGAAGGAAAAAGCAGAGGGAAGAAAAATAGAAGCAAAGATAGATTTGGAGAAGTGAAAGGAATACGTTATTTAATACTAAATAGAGAAATGAGAACGAAAAAGTAAAGGTAAAACAAAAAATAAAAATAAGTATTAGCAGGTGGACGGTGAACTAAGAGGAGAAGGAAAAATTATATTGAGGGCGAAAGGTGAAGGAGCGAAATGGATAAAAGAGATAAGAAAAAACACAGGAAGGAGAAAAATTAAAGAGAAATTAAGATTTTTCTATATTGTTTATTTTATTTATTTGGATTTGTGTACTTTTTGGATGTAAGAATGCATAAGAATGAGCGATTCCAAAGTTAAAAACATATGTACGAGATGTATTGATATCCAGTTAGCCTAGACCAGTTCCTTGCATAAACAAAATATTGCGTTACCATAGCAACGAACAATAACTTATTAGAAGTGTCAGTGTAAAGTTTGACGTCAAAAAAGTAAACCAGAGTCACGCAATAAATTAAATGAAAAAAGATGTCCACCGAAATTGTGAAAATCGAAAAATTGGAGTATCGAGCCATCATCAAGTACCTGTATTTAAAAGGGTTAAGAGGTAAGCAGATTTACGAAGATATGCTTAATACCCTTGGTGATCAATGTCCTTCGTATGCGACCGTCAAAAATTGGAATGCAAGCTTCAAAAGAGGTAAATTTTCCATTGAAGATGATGACCGATCGGGAAGGCCAGTTTCTGTGTCAGTCTCCGAAAATATCGATGCAGTTCATGACATGATTTTATCAGACCGTCGAATTGGGCTAAAACGGATATCTGAAGCACTGAATATTTCATACGAACGCGTTCATCATATGGTTCACGTCAATTTGGACATGAGAAAAATTGCTGCAAAATGGATCCCCAAATGTTTAAATGTTGACCAAAAGCGTGCAAGGGTAGAAGCATCGCGTTCGATCTGTGCTCGATTTGAAAACGATGTAGACTTCTTAAACCGAATTGTTACATGGATGAGACTTGGGTACATTTCTACGATCCAGAAACAAAGCAACAATCGATGGAATGGCGACACTCTGGTTCTCCAAGACCTAAGAAGTTTCGTGTCCAAAAATCTGCTGGAAAAGTTCTTGCTTAAGTTTTTGGGATTGCCATGGAGTAATCATGATTGATTTTTGGATAAGGGTAGAACAATAACTGGAGATTACTATTCGACATTACTGACCACTCTACGGGAAAATATTAAAGAGAAAAGACGCGGAAAGCTATCCAAAGGTGTTTTGTTTTTGCAGGACAACGCCCCTGCACACAAATCTCATGTTGCCATGCAAAAAATTCGTGATTTAAGGTTTGAATTACTAGAACACCCCCTTATTCACCCGATTTGGCTCCTTCCGACTATCACCTCTTTCTTCAACTGAAAAAAAGTTTAAAAGGTCGTACATTTTCTTCCAACAAGGAGGTAATAGAAGCTGTGGAGGTCTGGTTTGCAGAGCAAGAAGAAACATTTTTTTAAAGGTCTAGAGTCGTTGCAGGTTCGCTGTAATAAATGTATCCAATTAAGAGGAGAATATGTTGAGTAATAAAATATTTTGACATTGAAATTTTGTTTGGTTCTATAGTAGGCTAAGAATTTTTCAATATATCCTCGTATAATTACATATTTAAATTTACAAATTTCTTCCAATCTTTCTTATTGCATGCCATCTCCTCTGCTTCTTTCCATGTTTTTCCTTTTTCTTCTAGTATTCTTCCCACATCTCCATTCCATGTTTTTTGGTCTTCCTCTTTTCTTTATTTTTGTCTTCCATATCTGCTTTACTGGTACTTCTTCGTTTATTCTTACAAGATGACCCTACTACGACAGTTTCTTCTTCTCTATAAATTCTATTGTACTTTCTACTTCCAATTCCTTTCTTATGTCTGTGTTTCTTAGTCTATCTCTTCTTGTAATACCTTTTATTTTTCTTAGGTACCTCATTTCGACTGCATGAATCTTACTTTTCTGCTCCTCTGTCATGTAATCTTTATATCCTACACCGAAAGGTAAAAGGATAATATAATATATATATATATATTTGTAATAAAAATCTTTGGGGTTTAAACACGTGTAATAAATATTAAAAATTACAACGTTTCGCCACGCTAACACGCAGCTTTTTCAAGTAATTAATAAATAACAATCTTAGTTTCTATGCGATTTTGACCTTGAACGTGTCGCTGGACCAGAGTAACCAATAGCATTACGTATCGGTATCATGGTAATGTTGTTTTGCATATTTTGTTGTTCTATTTGTTGGATATTTGGGGATCTTCTATCTTGAGGTAAAGTTAATAACGGTTTCCAAGTGTTAGGTAAACCTTTTCCATCATCTCGTTTATTAATGCAACTAGGACGTCTTTCTATCTCGATTTGTTCTCTAATGAGGCGGTTACATAAATATTTTCTCTTCCTAGCATTCTTGTATTTTCAAAATCGATTTTATGTCCTGTTTGGTGATGATGTTCAGCTAGAGAATAAGTTAAACATCCTTTTCGGACTGCTAGTTTGTGTTCTTCTCTTCTCGCAGAAATACGTCGATTGGTTTGTCCAACGTAAGAGATGTTACATCCTCCGCAAGGAATTTCGTAAATGCCTTGATCTTCTAAAGGAATAATATCTTTAGGGGAACGGAGGAAAGACTTAACTTTATTAACAGGTACAGAAACTACTCGTATGTTGTGTTTCTTTAGAATGTTACTTATCTTCTCTGTAGTACCTTTGAAGTACGGGATTGATACAGTAAACGTACTCTTATCGTTAACTTCGTTGTCACTTCTTTGTTTCATCCTTTTCGCTTTCATAACATGATGACGTGAAAAACCATTTTGTTTAAAAGCTTGATTCAGAAGATTCATTTCTTCGTGTATATGCTCGCTGTCTGTTAGTCTAGCAGATCTAATTAATAAAGTTTTTAAAACAGAATTTAAATGTTGTGGATGATGATGTGAATTAGCATGTAGGTATCTATTGGTATGAGTTTGTTTTCTATACACTGTATGTCCTAAACTTCCGTCTGGTTTCCTAATTAGTAACACGTCAAGAAAAGGTAGTTTTCCGTTAACTTCTACTTCGGTAGTAAATTTAATTTGTGGATGAATATTATTTAAATAATTTAAAAAGCTAGTAATGCTTCATTACCATGTGGCCATATGGAGAAGATATCATCAACATATCGTAACCAAAGTTCTGGTTTGTTGGAAGATTCTTGAATTGCATTTGTTTCAAAGTTATCCATAAATAAATTAGCAATTGCAGGTGAGATAGGTGATCCCATTGGTGCTCCTTTAGTTTGTTTATATTTCTTAGAGTCGTATAAGAAGTATGTGTTGGTTAAACAATGTTTAGTTAAACGAACAACATCAGGTGTTAACATATGTTTGTTTGCTAGAATATTAAGAGTCTCTTCTATTGGAACTTTAGTAAACAAGGACTCAACGTCAAAGCTGACCATGATATCTGTAGGTTTTAATTTACGACCTCTAATAATATCTATAAAATGTGTTGAATTTTTAATATAAGAACTTGAGGATTCAACAAAAGGTTGTAATATTTTAGCAACATATCCAGCTAACTTTTGTGTTGGTGAATCTATACTACTAACAATAGGTCTAAGTGGTACTCCATTTTTATGAATTTTAGGTAATCCATAAAATTTTGGACATTTAGAAGACTTTTCTCTTGGTATTAATTTCTTTTGAATTTCCTTATCGAGTATACATTCCTTAATTACAGCTTTAGTAGTTTTTTCGAGATACGTTGTAGGATCAGAGTTTATAATTTTGTAAATAGGATCTTGTAACAATGTTTCGATTTTTGATTTATAATCTTCGGTATCCATTATTACAGTTGCATTTCCTTTGTCAGCAGGTAGCACAACAATAGAATTATCTCCTTTTAGTTCTTTTAACGCTTTCAGTTCCTTGTAAGTGACGTTGCGTTTCGGAAGCTTAGATTTCTTCAGAACATGAGAAACTTCTTGTCGTACCGTTTCTGCTTCAACGTTCTCAAAATTAGGAAACCAGACGGAAGTTTAGGACATACAGTGTATAGAAAACAAACTCATACCAATAGATACCTACATGCTAATTCACATCATCATCCACAACATTTAAATTCTGTTTTAAAAACTTTATTAATTAGATCTGCTAGACTAACAGACAGCGAGCATATACACGAAGAAATGAATCTTCTGAATCAAGCTTTTAAACAAAATGGTTTTTCACGTCATCATGTTATGAAAGCAAAAAGGATGAAACAAAGAAGTGACAACGAAGTTAACGATAAGAGTACGTTTACTGTATCAATCCCGTACTTCAAAGGTACTACAGAGAAGATAAGTAACATTCTAAAGAAACACAACATACGAGTAGTTTCTGTACCTGTTAATAAAGTTAAGTCTTTCCTCCGTTCCCCTAAAGATATTATTCCTTTAGAAGATCAAGGCATTTACGAAATTCCTTGCGGAGGATGTAACATCTCTTACGTTGGACAAACCAATCGACGTATTTCTGCGAGAAGAGAAGAACACAAACTAGCAGTCCGAAAAGGATGTTTAACTTATTCTCTAGCTGAACATCATCACCAAACAGGACATAAAATCGATTTTGAAAATACAAGAATGCTAGGAAGAGAAAAATATTTATGTAACCGCCTCATTAGAGAACAAATCGAGATAGAAAGACGTCCTAGTTGCATTAATAAACGAGATGATGGAAAAGGTTTACCTAACACTTGGAAACCGTTATTAACTTTACCTCAGGATAGAAGATCCCCAAATATCCAACAAATAGAACAACAAAATATGCAAAACAACATTACCATGATACCGATACGTAATGCTATTGGTTACTCTGGTCCAGCGACACGTTCAAGGTCAAAATCGCATAGAAACTAAGATTGTTATTTATTAATTACTTGAAAAAGCTGCGTGTTAGCGTGGCGAAACGTTGTAATTTTTAATATTTATTACACGTGTTTAAACCCCAAAGATTTTTATTACAAACATGTTTACACGTGAAAGAATAAAGCATTATATATATATATATATATATATATATACAAAATCGAGAGAACAAAAAAAATTTAGATTGTGGAAAAGGATGGCAAAACATTGAGCATATGAGAGAAGAGTGTGAAGAACTAAGAGGAGAAAGAAAACGATATTGAGAGAGGAAGGTGAAGGAGCGAAATAAATGAAAGAGATGAGAGAAAACACACGGAGGAGAAAAATTAAAGAGAAATTAAGAATTTTCTATATTGTTAACTTTATTCATTTCGATTTGTTTACTTTTTAGATGTAAGAATGTATAAGAATGAGCGAATACAGTGTAAAAAACATATGTATGTTCAGTGAATAAAGTTTGATAACCTTTACTAAACTGATCGAGAATATACTGTTCAAAAACCAAGAGCTTAGTCAATGTAGACCTACTAGGCATAAAACCATGCTGCTCTGTTATAATTATTGGTGTTAGTACCTGATAGTTTCTTACACACCAACATCTCGAAGAGCTTGGGTATAGAAGACAAAAACGAGAGATCAAAAAAAAAATTTAGATTGTGGGAAAGGATGGGAAAACATTAAGCATATTAGAGAAGAATGTGAAGAACTAAGAGAAGGAGCGAAATGGATGAAAGAGATAAGGAGGAAAACACAGAGAGGAGAAAAATTAAGATTTTTCCATATTTTATTTATTTGGATTTGTTTACTTTTTAGATATAAAAATGTATAATGAGCGAATCCAGTGTAAAAAACATATGTATGTCAGTGAATAAAGTTTGAAAACCTTTACTAAACTGATCGAGAATATACTGTTTAAAACCAAGAGCATAGTCAATGTAGATGTACCAGGCATAAAACCATGCTGCTCCGTTATAATTATAGGTGTTAGTAGCTGATAATTTCTTACACACCAACATCTCGAAGAGCTTGGATATAGGAGCCAAAATCGAGATAGGTCTGTACATCTGTATCTCGACCCAGTTTTGGAAATTTGTATAGTGTAACTCATCTTTCAAACATTTATAAAAATTATAAACAAACATTATTAGATAACACGGGATACAAGAAGGCACACTTTGAATTCAATTCAAAACTTGACTGACATCAATTTCTATGACTACAACTATACAGATAAAAAATCCAATGATAAATGACAACAGCTGAACAAATCAGCATTATTTTCACGAGTGCAACAATCAAAACAATCGCTGCGTATAACTAATTTATTTAAAAAAATTGAAATTCATAAATCAAATTAAATGTTACTTCTTCCTGATTTTTTAATTCCTCCAGAAACTAAAGGCCCTTTCTGCGACGCCTTCTGCTTGGCATCCGCTAATGCTTTTGCTTGATCCTTCATTTTCTGTTTGTGCGCTACATCATCTTCGTCTAAAACCTTCTCTCCCTTCTTTGGCTGTTTTAAAGGTTTTTTCTTTCCACCGTCCCGACCGCTCATTCTAAATTAAAATATTTAATAGGTTAGCAGTGAGAATAATAATAATAATCACGTGGGAGTTAACGATCATAGTTCAATTACTTAAAGAGTATTAAGCAACAAAAAAGTGTAATTATTAAATTAAATTCTTTACCTCCTCCAATTGATTTACTTGTCCTTTTTTTATAACTACAATTTTTACGAATTTTTGTGAACTGAATCGTTTTTTTGAAAATTTTGAGATTGACAGAACTTTCTCCTAGAAAACAGTTTCCACAGCACCAACGTTTTTAGAATTTAATTACTATATACACAGTGCTGCTTGTTGGAACTCCAGGCTGAAGTTAGAAAGTGATTGAGATGTACACTCCTCGGCAAAAGTGAGGCCACACGTTTTATTTAGTTCGACGATAAACTCAGTGAATATTACATTAATATTTTTTTAAATTAAATAGTGATTTATTTAGCTTCAAAGCTAGTCAGTACAATAGTTACATATTTATAAAAACTATTTAAAAGACTTCACACTATTAGACGCTGTTTCAAGTATTTTAGGTAAATTATTATACAGTCTCAAGTATTTTGCAGTGTAATTGATGTAAATTTTTTAATGTGGTAGTTTTCCTTATCTCTTATATTGTAAGTATCTATGTAAACACGATCTTAAAATTAAAAACTCATTAAAATAAGATGGTGACAGTTTCTTACTTATTTGTAGTTTTTGTTTACCGAACACTGAACATGAAACAAGTAGTGATACACATTATGTGAAATGTGGATATAAGATACTAAAATAAACAACTCTTGTATATGAGGATGATAATTGGTACAAATTCATGAAAAGTACCCAATCTTCTTTCCTAATTTCGTACATACGAAATCTACATGAAGGTTAAAGTTTAATTGAGGATCAAACACCACTCCTAAATACTTCACCTTCCTCACAAAATTTAAACGATTATTATCAGAAATACATCATTTCCCCCGGAATGTGTGGTAACATTATTTCAGGCATTACAGCACGCAGCCATCTTTGATAAAATGTAATCGATTCTGAATCGATATCCATCACAACAATATAATCGCGATATTTAATCAATGACGAAACCGGAAAGCCAACGCATAACGCCATCTATCGGTGACTGAAAGAAACACTAACACGTATACAGAATCTACTGCTTGTATCTATGGGACGTTCTACAGTTCGGGGGAGATGATGTATTTCTGTTATTATCGATTTAGTAACTTTATAATTTCCCATTCATAAATTGTTTACAATTTGTTTTTGACCCTAATACCATACAATTTGTTTTATTTTGCATTTAGTTTAAGTTTATTATGTTTGAGCCAGTTGTTTAATATTTCTAATTCGTTGTTCACTACAACTACTTTTTTATTGTTATTTCCTACTACTGAAATAAGAGTAACGTCGGCAAACACATTTACAAAAGAGTTTTTTAAGTATAATCCGAGGTAATTTTCATACAAAATAAATAACAATAGGCTCAGTCTACCTAGGCGAACACCTTACTTAATCTTTGAATACTTTTCATTAATTTTTCTTCGTTGATATCTTTTCTCTAGATAATTTGAAATCTACTGTTTTAAATTATAATGTTTTAATACAGTTTAATCATTTTTATAGCTAGTTAATAATTATAGACTAATCACAAAGTTAAGTAATGAAACAAATTGAAGTTTGGATTTATTTATTTACTTTTTGAAAAAATTAAGGACCAATCTTTTTGGGCGTTTTTTCTTGCTATTTTTCGATTTTAATGAGACATACGTACTATACCTACTTTAATAAATAGAAACTTGGATTTTTAAATTGAGTTTGTCCCCGCCACTTTCACTTCGTTTCAGCACGTACACCTAATATCGTTTTATTCTCATACTATACAATACGTAAGTTTATCCCAATACTATACAATACACATACCTATTTACAAATTTATTCATATTTGCAACGACCTTGCAATCACTGCAATATTTACTTTAATAAATAAAACTTTGTTTTTGAAAAATTAAGGACTTGTTGCCACCAATCTTAAATACTACGTTAAAGAAAAGGCTTTCCTCTATCAGGCTCTTTTGACCGTTTTTCATACTTTAACTTTTTTCCGACTAAGCCATCGATGTAGATGTTGTGTATGTCTTCCGCCGGCAATGCAATGCTAATGGTAATCTCTGAGGCATTGTTCTCTGATGTCGACTTTGGCCTCTCTTGGTCAACCTAGTCTAATTTTCCGGCTGCTCTTTTTGGCATTTGCGTGAGCTTTGTCTCGTGACGTTGAGCTGGCTTTGCAGCTTCAAATTCTAAAACATGGGCCAAAGCATCATCTAATGTTCTTGGTCGATCTAATATCAAAGTCCGTTGTGTTTTACTATCTCTAATTCCATCCACAAATGTCTGAATTGCCAGAATCCCGAGAAAACTACTCGGCGCCATAGTCAATCGTACCAGTTTAGTAATATGGGCTTCGAATTCTTGCAGGTTCTCAGTAGACTTTTGAAGACGATTCTTAATTTACGCGAGATACACTGGATGTAAATGAGAGTCCCCATATCTCGTTTGCAGACGTGAGTCACTCTGCTGACAATCAGGAACTGGTGTGTAGTATATTAAGTGTTTCTCTTTCATTGTTGCTTCCAAGTGTTGTATTCGATTGCTTTTACATTTTACTTAATTTTTGTTCTTATCATTAATTCTGCATTTTCATATAATTTCTGTTCGATCTTATCTTCTATTGATTTTTGGCTATTTCTCATTACATATTGGCTATCTTTCAAAGCTTCCAAATATTTAAATATCTTTTCATCCATTTTGCTAGTTTGCAGACGAGTCAACGTTATCAAATAAAAGAATTTATATGTATAACTATTTACCTGCACACACACTGTGAGATTAAAAGTTACAAGCGCACTTATTTATTTGTCTAACTTAACTTTGCCTTTAATTATTAAATAGGTACAAAAATAATTAAACTGTATTAAAACACTATGATTTAATTTTTAAATACAAATTTTAAAGCAAATTTCAAAATTAAGCTCGTCACTTTAGCGGCGGAGTGTACAAGTTCAATCTTATTCGGTAAAGACAAGTATATACGATTTGTTGTAGGTGTATGCCAAGCATTGGTTTTAATTAAATTTTAAATTATGTACTGATCTTTATTCAAATTTTATTTTAGAGAACTTGAGAAATAATGAATAAGTTGTTTATTAATAATAACATAATGTGGCTTATAAGATTAATAAGAAAGCTTATAATTTTAATGAGTTAAAAAGCGGGAATTTGTTTGAATTAAGTCGCAAACATCCATACTTGTAAAAACAATTGCGTTTCAATTTTTATGGCGTCGGTTGAAATTGCTTAGCGAATATTTAGTTTAACGATAGAAACTACAACAACGACGTTAAAAATGGAATTAACACAACAATTGAAGAATACATACACTGATTTCAAAAGGTAAATTTGATAAAGTGTTATTGATGCAATAATAAGTAACATTAACTTTGTAGACTAATTATGTCGATTTTTCTTCAATAAGACAATTTTATCGACAACTTTCCGATCATACAATTAAATGCAATCAATTGCCCGAGAGTGAAATAAATTATTTGGTGAATTGCTGTATGTTGTTTGTCGAACACCTACTTTCCTATGTAGAATTTCAAATGTCACATGTAAAACATATTCATGGTTTAGAAAAGCGCTTGGATATCCTGGTGGTATATACATATATATATATCTTTATTTTGAGATACTCAATATATTTTTTGATAAACCTTTTAGAGCATTCTGAAAATTGATGAAATTAAAGAAACTTATATTAAATTAATTACTGTTCAACTTCTACCAGTTATTGTAAGTTCAATACAAAGAAATGGTTGACCAGAGCGTTGACAAGAAATTTTATGGTTATCGTAAAAAGTAGCAATCAGGAGCTAAAGCATACCGGGGAACCAGCAAAGATGAAGTACTTGTAAGTAATTCTTCTTTTAAATTGAAACAATATATATGTATAGAGATAAAATTTGAGCATTTTTATTACCTAAGCTATATATATTAATTTAGGGTCTAGCAAAAAAGTGGTTTAATGATGAGAAAACTCTGAAGCCCACCACAAAAATTTAAAGAAATACTAAAAATCTTATATAAGAATTGCTCTTTTGATTTGGTTTGATATTTCCTACGAGAAGAAATGGAATATAATTAATATTAGGGAGAATTATGTGGTTATATTTATTAGAAAGTTGCTTTATAAGACTTTGTGTACACAGTGGAACTAAGAATATGAAGTACTGTATCTGGAAACTATCCATCGTAGAGGCTAGTGGCAAAAAAGTTATTACTAAAACTGCCAAGAGAAAAATCTGGAAATTATAGTTTCTGAAATAGCCGCTAGGGGGTGTAATTGCAATCTTGAATCTAAAAAATGATATTTCTGTGAATTCTGCTATATTAACCTAACTACATGATCTTTAATTTAAAGTTTGACAATTTTTGCTGTATTTCTAAAAATAAAGTAGTGGGGGTATTCAAACGTTTCCCTGTATCTTCGAAACATCTGAGCTGATTTTAACAAACTTGAGCTAGTTTTGTTAGTTTCACGATACGCCGCTAGAGGTCTTTTTTTTCAAGATTCCGACAGAAATGGTTAATTTTCTCAAAAAATTAAATGTGTTGGTATGATTCTTTTCCGTAGAAAATGTAGCTAACTGATACCTAAACAAGCTCGTAAAAACCGCATCTTGATATCTTGTTCCTAACCTAAAATTTAGGCCAAAGAAAATTTTATAAAACCCTTAAATTTTTATTTTTCTAAACTAATTTTTCTGGAATCCTTTTTGTTATATAAGTTGTGGCTCTAAAAAGGACCGATTTAAAAAAGAAAGGTCTTTAATGCCCCCGTAAATGCTGGAAGTGCTATCCATCATGCTGAATGCATTTTCTCTCATGGGTAGACAAAACTGCAGGTTTAATTTCTGCTCTCTGTATTTTACGTATTGCATTACGAATCCGGTTTTTCATATCTTCTATGGTCGTAAGTCTGAAACACGATGTCTTTTAGCCGCCCCCATATAAATAAAAATCAAGGCAAGTGAAGTTTGGTGAGGCCATGGAAATAGACTTCCTCTTCCAATACACCGCTCTTGAAATACTACATTAATAAGCTCTCGCATAATAATAGCAAACTGTGCTGGGCAATAATCCAACTGTAAAAACAAATTTTGCCGTCTACGCAACTAATGCGAATTTTCTGCAGTCCAGATCAGTTTAGTGAAATTAGTTTAGCTCGAATCTTACTAAACGCTGTTGGCATTATTGGAGGTAACCTAACCTAACCCCTAAGCTAAGCTTTCGGCAGTTGCATAACTGGGTGTATTCTGCCATGATATGAGAGGGAAAGAATTAATAAAAGAATTTATGTCACTGTATTTAGGAGAAGATTTCCTATCAATATATGTGGCAAAAAATCATGTAGCTAGACAAAAGTTGAGCCAAAAATGGTTTTAAATAGAAAAATCAAGAGTACCTACACAGCGCCATGAAAGACTTTGAAGGGCCTATTGACTGTGTTTTCTGTTGGACTCTTCGACTGTGCTTTCTTGGATGTATCTAAATGAATAATGATTAGTTTTTGTAAGACATAGAGTTCGAGAAATTAGAGCGCTGATCACTTGAATCTTGGGCTACATGTGTCTGATTTTAAAATCCTACTCAAATGTTGCTTGATTAAATAGTGAGTGGGTTCTAGTTGGGTATACTAAGAGGAGAGATCTGAGTTGACTTCTATGACTTGAAATAAAAAGCATTGATTGCGACTATGTATGAACGAACCAGAACATCAATGGTATTTAAACCATTCTTTCAAATATAACAAATTAATTCGAATGATTAGTTGAATCTTTCTATGAGTTAATAAATAAGAAGTATCGACTTCACCGAAAGATTTGTTTTCCGGTTTATTCTACTGTAACGAATCTTATCGTTGTTTTTGTTCCGCGAGGTTAATAAACAGCCAGGATCGAATTACACTCTTCAACGGTATTTATTTAACACGTAGGTACAGTTGTAATAATTTGTATAATTACACACAATATTCTACGCGTTTAATTTATATGCACGCATTAAATTTTAACTTCGAACTGACTGAATAAATACATGACGACGCGGATACGGAATTTTAGAATACCGCTATATTTCTAATTTATTCTAGTAACTCTAGTGGCGTAACACTACTATCTATTAAGAACTTGTTTTACAATGATTCGGTTAAAATTCAAAAATATTTTGGGAAGTACTGGATTATAGAATGACTATTATGTGATTAACAAGTGATATGTAGGAAATATAAGGCAAAACTTTTGAAAGGATCATTCGCGATTTGATTAATTGATAAGAGCCTTAAATTGTTTTGATAAAATTGGAGAGATTAATGATTTTCAGTCAATCTGACACACTGCTGTGATATAAAAATTTTCTCTTAACCCTTTATATATAAAAATTTCATTAGCTATAATTCTCGCTATAATCATAAAGTGCTTCGTGAAATAAAAAGTTATAAAGAAATTGGAAAGTTTGGGAAGAAAACTTCAAGGTTATAACAAACAAAGAACATCGTGGAAAACAAGAGATCTTTATAATTTAGTTGCATTAAGAGGTGTGTTATTATAATCCATTTAAAATTGATATAAGATTGCACGTTCGGTATTATTTTTTATTGCATTAAAATTTTGCTAAAGTTACAAACCATAATTTTTATTAATGAATCCTAGATTCTGAGAGATCAATTAAAGAATAATAATTAAAAGAGTCTCATGTTCATGTTAAATATGGAATTTATTTTATTTAACACCAAATTGTAATCACCGCAATACGTAGCTGGTGAACTTTCAGGTATAAATGCTCAATACGTTTTTTCATGATGCAGTTATGAGTGAGTTTTTAAGCTGAATATGTAGGTGAACTTAGCAGAAAGTTTCCTGCCATGGTGTGCGTTTGAATCAAGTTATTGCCATCCATTAACATCCATCATTCAAAACTGATCATCATCCATTCATTCATTTATCCATTATCTACTCATCAACCATCCATCACCTGCTATATAACATCAATCATTCCACTGTCCATGATCACCCATCATCCGTTACTAATTGTTACCTCCTTTAGTTTTTAGTCGCTTTAACTGCGAGGGTGGGTGGTATTTGAGTTATTGTTTTTAATTGGGACCAAAACGCCTTTGAAAGTAGTTTTTTTCTAGAAAGTAACCATTTTTCCAACTTAAATAAATTAAAAAATGTTATTACGTCATGGTATCTCGTATGATATCTCGAACTAGAGAAACTAGTATAGACTGAACTTCCATTTGTTGGTATTTTTAAAATATGGAAAAGATGATAGACATATTCTAAGATTAAAATCACGATTAAAGCCAACAATGGCAAGATCGATCACCACATCCACGGTGATGTTCTCATCAATCCCACTTAATCAACCCTACTACATACATTTCTAATAACCAATTATTCTAATTTTTTAAACCATAAGTATTCATCGCTACAACTCGAAAAGTAATCTTGGTTTGTCAGTGTTATATGAATGGTATAAATAGATTACGTGAAAATAGGGAGTTTTTGGATATCATAAAATCAAATTCGGTAAACGCTTCTGCGCATGCGCACACTTCTTTTTGCTTATTTGTAATAGCGCGGAGCGGAGGTAGGCGAGGTCTTTTACAGAATAATCACGACAAGAAGAAAAAGGAAAAAATCATAGGTTCCAATTAGATTTCGCGGTTTGCGCGAAAACTCGTCGCAGTCGGTAGGCAGCACATTTCCAGTAATTGGTAGTATTAGCAGATAATGTTCTACTATAAGAGATGCTGTTATGTCTTCTTTAGTTTTTGTTTTGTACGTCAGTAAGTGGGAGTATTTGGCCGTGGCTACATTGCCACCCGAGTTTCCTTATTCAAATTTAACCAATAAAACTTACTGTTGTTTCATACAAGGCTAGTAATCAGGAACCGAAACGTTGTAATAAATTCAAAATCACTCAAATTCGAAATCATGCCAGTTAATCACACTACAAACTGATTTCTGTTTTAATTCTTTGTTAAAATGTGGTGAAATTCTTAATGATTTCAGTTTATATTTGCAGATTGAAGATATTTGATGAAATTCGTGGATACGGAGATTTTGAACATCAATTTTTATTAATAGAATTGATTATGACAATCTTTCCCCCTAACATACTTAAAGTACATGTCAATTCATTTCTTTCCGATGAATTGCAAACCGCCTTTCTTCGTATTAATGAAAATAACAAAGCATATGAAATTAGGACATTTTTAAATCGTATTAATCTCAAATACAATAAAGTTTTTTCGTTTGAATTTCAACACGCCATCACGGATGAGGAACAGATTCTTCCTTTCACAGTAAATTGGACTAAACTAATATGACGTGGCTTTACTTTTTATTTTTTAGGACCAATTATGGGTCGATTTTAATGTTTCTTCTAAATGTATTACTATTCCTTGTAAGGCGAGTTCGTTTCTGTTATTGAAAGAGTGTCGTAATGATACAGAAATCGTTAATATTTCATTCAAGGATGTAAGCACGGTTACAATGTCTGCGTAAGTAAAAATTATACATTAATAATACATATCATTTGTTTAATCGACAAATAGATTGATTGAAAATCAATTGAAATCTACTCACCGATCTTCAATATTTTTTCGTTTGAATGGACCATGTGTTATCCTTCCTTCTGAATTAGTCAAAAGGGAGTATCTTAAACTTGAGTTATCTGATCCCTACGAAACTGATAGATTAGAAAATAAAGTGCTACCGTCGTTATTTAAGGAAAAGTTTCAGGTGTGTTTGACATAGATTGTTCAGTAATTATTTGATGATACTTGTTGTAGAAGGTAATGCATTCAGAAGGAAATCAGCAAAACCGCACGAGCGAGAAGATTTGGAATTGAAGTAAGTATGATCTTCTTTCGGTATTGGACCGTGTTGAAAGTGGTGGGTGAAACGTTGGCACCTTCGACCACGGTCCAATCCGGAAAGACGTTTTTGTTTTAACATCGATTATTATAGAATATCGACCTCTAGGTATTACGAAGACTAGACTTTCACAAATGACTTGCGATTCGGATTTATTTTCAGAATCAGGCGTGAGTACGTTTAAATAATTTAATTCAAATATTTTGGACTTTTTGTATTTATAGACTACAGGCTCTGTTAAATCCTTAAACTCAATTACGAAAGATGAAGATCAACGAGGTTCTAACAAAATAGAAAGTGATTTTCGAAAAGGAAAAGAAAACTTGCAAAATAATCAAAATTTACTATTTTCAAAACTCGATCGTCTTGAGTTTTTCAAGGACAAGTTTAATTCTAATTTGAATTATGACAAACAATCTGATAATCGCAAAGGTAGTTCTGATGAATTTCTCGACCCAGAAAAGAGAGTATCTCGTCAAAATAAATTACAGATGTATTTGCAAAAATTGAAGAGTTTAGTAAAATAAGCGAAAATAGTCAGTTTGATAAAAGAAATAAGTTTCCTGAAAAACAAAATTTGATTGATTTTATAGAAATAAGCGATGATGAAGAAAAACAATGTAACAATGTAAATGATTTGAATGAACATAAACTCAACAAGACAAATGTTGGAGAACTGAAATTAACCGGAAATGATTCAGTTGCCAAAGAGAGTATGATTGAAAAAAACAGCCATATTTCTGCATTTGGTTTAAAAAAATCTCCAAATAGTGTGTTCGGTGATACAAGCTCTGAAGAAATGCTTTCGTTACAATCTGAAATCGATAATTCAGGTACCGAATTGATAGTTGACGTTTCGGAGAAAGACGAAGGCACCAAACGTGGATTTCCAAGTTTAGCGAAAAATGAGTTTCTATCTAAAGCTGTTTTGAAAAGTGGTGCAATGACTGAAGATAAACTTAATATTGAATCTAAAGTTCGGGAGAAAAACGAAAGTAATCAACACAAAGATAGAGTTCCAAGATTGGTACAAAATGAAATTGCGCATCCTAAACTAAAAGGTATTTCTACGTTGGGTTTAAGAGAATATCCAAATAGTGATGGAAGTACTGAAGAAACTGTTCACGAACTTCTTGAAATTTATAATTCAGACATAGAATTGATTGCAGACGGTTTGGAGAATGACGAAAGCAATCAAATCGAAAATGGAGTTACAAAATTGATACAAAACAAATTCGCAGATCCTAAACTAATAAGTACTTCTACGTTTGGTTTAAGAGAATCTCAAAATAGTGATGATGGTACTGAAGAAAATGTTCACGTATATCTTGAAATTCATAATTCAGGCATAGAATTGATTGCAGACCGTTTGGAGAAAGATGAAAGCAATCAAACCATTGATGGAGTTACAAGTAAATCCACGTCTTTTATTACAACAAATGAATTACGAGAATCTCAAATTAGTATGGATTGGGACTTAACTACTGAACAAAGATTTAATTTGCAACCTGAAGTACAAAACTCGAGCAACTTAGGAGTTGCAATTTATTCGGATCAAAATAAAACTAGAAAAATTAGAGATCGAAGGTTAAGGAAAAATATTTTGTTGCAACACATTTCTGCATTTGGATTACAAGAATCTCAAACTGAAATATGTAACTCAAGTTTTAATCAAAGTGAAAATAACGAAAGCAATAAGGAGAATATAATATTACCAGAAAATGATTTTACGTCTTTTACACTAAAAACGGTTGAAAAAGAAAATATGAGCGTAATTAGTTCACGACAATCTCAAAATAGTGCACTTAGTGGTAGAAATACGGAGAAGAGGCTTAAAATAATTGATAACTTAAGTGATGGTTTGGATAAAGACGAGAGTAGTCCAGTATTAGGAGGAAATTGGTTTTTGCCCTGCAAACTAAAAAATGCTAATGCTATTGGAGTTACAACGAATGAATTGACCAAAAATAATCATTCTGATAACTCAAGTAATGAAATAATTCTTACCAAATTAAATCAAACAGTGAGAAGCGAATCACAAACTGAAAAAATGAGGTCTTCGGAAATCTTGGAGTCTCCAGGGAAATCTCATCAAACTGAAAAAATTAACTGTCCGAATTTCTTTGAATCCCCAAAGAAATCTCACCAAACTGAAAAAATTAAGCCTCCAAGTATGTTGGAATCTGCAGCGAAATCACTTACCGGAAATACTACCGAACTAAAAAAGATGGTCAGAAGCACATCGAAACCTGAAAAAATTAACTCTTCGAATATCTTTGACTCTGTAGAAAAATCTGTCAATGAAAATACTACCCAACTAAATAAAACAGTGACAAGCGAATCTCATACTGAAAAAATGAGGTCTTCGAAAATCTTGGAATATCCAGGGGAATCTCATCAAACTGAAAAAATTAAGTCTTTGAATATCTTTGAATCTGCAAAAAATACTGCCGAACTAAGTAAAACACTGAGAAGCGAAATGCACACTGAAAAATGAAGTCTCCTAAAATCTTGGAATCTGCAGAGACATCTCATCAAACTGATAAAATTAAATGTCCGAATTTCTTTGAATCCCCAAAGAAATCTCACGAAACTGAAAAAATTAAGCCTCCAAGTATGTTGGAATCTGCAGCGAAATCACTTACCGGAAATACTACCGAACTAAAAAAGATGGTCAGAAGCAAATCGAAACCTGAAAAAATTAACTCTTCGAATATCTTTGACTCTGTAGAAAAATCTGTCAATGAAAATACTACCCAACTAAATAAAACAGTGACAAGCGAATCTCATACTGAAAAAATGAGGTCTTCGAAAATCTTGGAATATCCAGGGAAATCTCATGAAACTGAAAAAATTAAGTCTCCAAATATCTTTAAATTCCCAAAAAAGAAATCTCAACAAACTGAACAAATTAAGCATCCGAGTGTGTTGGAATCTGCAGCGAAACCACTTACCAAAAATACTACCAAACTAAAAAAGACAGTCGGAAGCAAATCAAAACCTGAAAAAATTAAATCTCCGAATATCTTCGAAACTGTAGAAAAATCCTTTACTGAAGATACTACCAAACCAAATAACAGAGTGATGAGAAGCGAACCTCAAACTGAGAAAATTCAGTCTCCGAAAATCTTGGAATCTCCAGAGAAATCTCATCAAACTGAAAAAATTAAATCTTCGAATAACTTTGTATCTGTAGGGAAATCCATTACTGATAATATTGAACTCGAATCTCATCAAGCTGAAAAAATTAAATCTCCGAATATCTTGGAATCTACAGTCAACGATATCCACGAAACCGCAAGCAAATCGGATTCTTACAAAATTAAAAAAAGAAAAACCGATGCACGTAATTTTGTGAATTCTGCAAAAAGATTGAAGATTATCACTCCAAATGATAATGATCCGAATTTATCGAAAGATGTGCAGAGATCCGATCGTATTAAGGAAAATAGTAAGAAAATTCGTATTTTGCAGAACATAATTATTAGGCACTCTAATCAACCAAAAGTTGACGTTAAAAATCGTATTATCGAACCTGAAATAATCGCACACGAATGTTATACTCCACCCAAGAAGTTAAAGGATGATTGGAAAAGTGTCAAAACTAACCCGAAATTTCTTTCGTTTGTGCGATCGTATACCACTCAATTGAAAATACCTTTACATGATGATTATAAACCACAACCTAAAACGGGGTTAAATGGCTCTTTGATAAATAATTACGAAGAACTGTCCAAAGTCGTTAGTGCTGTTCACGAATTTGGTAAAATTATAACAACATTTAAAGTATTTGAAAATTTTAATGGTCTTTATTTTTGTAGGAATAAAGAGGTCGGCTGAAACCGAATTGGTAAAGTAAGTAAAACATGAATTATTATTTTAATTATAATTTGTGATTTTAAACAAATATATCTTTCAGGGTAATTAAGGAACTTTTCATTAAAAACAATGGCATTTACAAGTTGTTGCAAGAAAAATGTTCAAACCCTAAAATTCAAAATCCACATCACGAGAAACTTCTTCTATTGTTAAATCGTTTAACTCAAATATTTAACAGTTTTAATTACAAATGTTAAGTTTAAATTGTTAATAAATTATGAAATTCTTTAAAACTTTTTCGAGTGACCACGTACAGTGTTGGGCCAAACCCCCGTACGTATTCGGGTTGACTCGGTAAATATCGTACATTTCCGCCATTCTAGTGGGTGTTTGTTGTGTTTGCGGCGTTGTTTCTAACCTATGTTTTTTGTAATTATTTACTTGTTTTGTGGCGAAATACGATTAAATAGTAAGTTTTTAACCGTGTGTCGATACCACAAATCTGAAGATGGTGAAAAGGTGTATAATTTGTGGGGGTTTGTTCGATTCAAACGCTGGGATTTCATTTCATAGGTAAGTGTAAGCTTCATACACCATTTGTGAGTGTGTTTTGAGAAAAGCAAGTTTATAATACGAATTCGCAAGCCAAAAGGTCATTTTGTTTGTTATTTATATGTTGGTTTGTTAATAAATTGCTAATTTCTCATACTTAGCAAATTAGACAAAAGTGAGATATGCATCCCCCTATTTAGATTAGGGTTTTCTGACTCCGTAGCTGTACATCTCCGAAAGGCTTTTAAATTGTTGATTCAATTACATTTAAATATAGAATAAAGTAGTCAAGACCTTGTGCGATCTTTATGCTTGCCATTTTCCCGTCTCTACCAATTACATAGTTGAAAGAGTATCTTTAAGATACACTGTAATTATTCTAAGCACATTACATTATTCACAGATACCTCTAACAAATTGTGAATCAAACTTATTGTTAAGCTCCCGATCTTAACAACCAGAAACTATGTTAAGTACCAACTGGGCAGAATCAATTCAAACCCATTACGATTACATTATTCACTACATGTTTATCCAATCAGAAATATTAGAGTATAAACTGGAAGTACCATGAGATACAACTTCTGTTAGTCAATATTTCAAGTTAGCCATAAAAATTCTGTCATTGTGTAAGTTAAGGGTGTCCATCAGTGCTCGTAAATTAAAAATTAATTTTTTTTAATTCTTCGACATGATCGATATTCCTAGAGGTTTTCAATATTGTTTTCTAAGTGGATTTAAGAGGAATACGTAGTGCGCCATTGCTAAACATGCACTATAAGTACAATTTGAGGGGGAATTCACTCTGGGAAATGGGTGTACAAATCCCCAGGAATGTTCAGAAATGCTATAAAGCAATGCAAGAATATTCGGAAATGTGAGGAATGTTTGTAAATGCAATATGGCAATGTAGGAATGTTTGGAAATGTTTAGGAAATGTGAGAAATGTTTGCAAATGCAATAGGGCGATGCGGCAATATCCCAGACTCCCATTTGGGAATTTTTTCAGTAATGATGAATTAATTCAATTTGCCTTCCGAATGGATCGAATATGTAACAATACCAATTCTAAATTAAATTATTTATGAATTTATGTTAAATTCAACATGGAACAAGGATGTTAACTCTAAGTTGCAATAAAATGTTGATTCTTTGTTCAGGCTATGTGATCACTACTACGTATTACATTATTTCAGTGATATCAGATATCGCCAAAACAAAAAGGGAATGTCCTAATGTCACACTTTGTTTACATACGTAGTAGAATTCTTACTCGTATTTTCTTCCATTGCAATCGCATTTCATCAGTTATTACCATGTATTTCTCCCATAATTGCTAATGTTTAAAGTTTTTGCTCAAATTTAACACTTTGGTTAAAAATTGCCACCCCCTGGGGTAATTTGTTGGCAGGGTTATAAAAACTGGCTAATAATGACCAACATATAAAAAATCTGCGGAGGTATAATTGAATTTTTAAATCCAAATGTAACTTCACACCAGTTAGATAACATGTCTGGACAGGAAAAAATATATTAAAAGCGAACCAAATGTTGTGTCACAATGTGATAGCTTGAATTTTAAAGAGTATACTGAAGATATTTAAAAAAAAATGTTAATACTACAGCTAGAAAATGTTGTAGAGACTGCTTTTTCTGAAATTGGCAACGATGATACTGTCAGTTTAAAGAACAGTAGTGAAAACGAAAATCTTGATGAAAGCTTAAGTGATGATGAAGAAAACAAAAATTGTGCACTAAAGGTTGAAAATTATTATGCCATCTACTGTGACAGCGGATGATACATAGGAAGAGCTTTAGTATTACATGGAAACAAATGTCAAGTAAACTTTAAAAAAAATATCTCAATAACAGTTGGTTTTATGACTATAAAACCTTATATTATTCGTTGTCTATTCTTCATTAGAAATCAATTTTGAAAAAAAATTCAGGTCGTTCCATTGGAAAAAATCAAGAATAATTACATTTCGCATAAAGCAATCACCTAGCATTACGCTTTTTGGAAAAGTTTGGTACGTATTTTGTAAGTCGAATATTATCAAAGGTCAATGGCGCAACTAGATTTCTAAAATCTTAATTAGAGCCATAGCACAATGGTTCCATAGTTGACTCGATTTCGACATTAAAGGGACGACACCTACAGAACGGTTGCATTTAAGTACCTAAAACCTTATAAAATTTTGCTTGTAAATGTCATGAGGAATCAAGTTTTGAAAAAATATTCAGGGTGTTCTATTTAAAAAAACCATACTCTGCGTCAGCTTTTGTTTGCGTATCACCCTGTATACACTTAAATGGTTTTTAATTTGTAGGTCTAATAACTAGGTATTACATTGCCAAAGTTAGTTGTGATATCTCTAATAGTTCGGGAGGAATCCTCCGTCTAAAGTCTGTATACTATTAGCGCGGAGTAATAAATCATAATTGCTTGAAATAATTCTTTATTTTCTTGTGAAAGTGGTATTTCTACGGTTAAGTAAAACCAATAAATTCTAACCAAAATACGATCATTGTGCCGCTCTTGCAGCATATCGACCCATCTAATAGTTTAATCTGTGTAAACACGTTGCCATCAGCCCAGGTACTGACGAAACGAGAATCATAGCCGTAGATGTGGGTATTATACCAAGATACAAAAATAATGGTATATAATACGTAAGAAGTAAAAATTTGTAATGTGATCTACTATACAAATAAAATAAATAACATATAAATAATATATGACATAAATATAAAATAAAATAGTAATGCAGATATCGTCAGTACATTTATTACAATTAATTTGCGGGGACCGATTTTTAGGCATCAAAAAGTAAATTTGGCTCAATTATAAAATTATGTGGTTGTCATGGAAACTTATCAAAATGAATAGATAAAAGTAACAGGCATAAAAATGTTCATTTAAATAACAAGACATTAGTAGGTAAAATAGGTATATTTAAAAATAACTGACAATACTCACTCATGGTTACAATAAATGGTGTTTAGAGAGTAGAACACTGTTTCAGGCACATTACGCTTGGTCATTTAACTTTTTCCTCGTCTGAAATTTCCATTTCGGAATCAGAATCGCTGTCTTGTGTGTTTACTGATATAATAATTGGCTCCAATGTTATCTCTACTAAATTATCCAGTTGCCAACATTTGTCTTCTTCCTTAACGACATGAGATACACAGTTCTTCCATCTTTCAGGTGTTACTTTGTTTAATGCATTTTCAGAAGTTTTTCACGTCGTCGAGTTTAAAAGTGGTATTGTTACGAGCGACGTCACCTTTACTTGAGCCCAAACCAACTCTATAGGATTCAGCTCACAATGGTAAGGTGGTAAACGCAGTACTTCAATGCCCCGATTCTTTGCCATTTCGTCAATAACATGACGTATATACTTATTCTTATGAACTTTAACAATATCCAATAATTCTCTTTTCACCATGTCATTCTCAAAAGTTATATTCTTAACAGATAACCAATCTATAATTTCTGCTTTCCTCCAAGCGCTGGTAGGTAAATTTTCGTGAGTGGTAGCTGGCGTTGTCCATAACTATTATAGATCCTTGGGGTATCAAATCTAGCATCTGCTCAAAATATTCTTCAAACACATTAGCATTCATGTCTTCGTGGTAGTCGCCAGTTTTCTTTGATTCGAATTCTAACAAACCACCATCTACAAAGCCATCTTCATTGCCAATATGAGTAATAATTAACCGTGTTCCTTTCCCAGAAGGCGGTCGAAATCCTGTCGATAGCCCTTCTATAAATCCTTGTCGAGCACTCGTAACGGTATTATCATGCCATGTTTTTTTACGGTATGTCCTGCATTGATCCAGGTTTCATCCAAATAGAATATACGCCTGCCTTCACGCCTATATTTTCTTATTTCCCGAAGATAATTTCTCCTCCATGTAATAATCTCTTGTTTTCAATTAAAACGGATCTTCTATTTATCTTCTCCCAAGTAAACTTCAACTTGCGAAGAAGTTTCCACAGTGTTCTACGACTCATTTGGGGTAGATTTTCATCCTCATTTACTGCTAGTAAAATCTTATCGATTGTAGGAATCTCTTTCCGTAAGTAGAACGAGTGAACCTTTCTACGGACAGAATTCCTCATTGCATCATCTAATTCCATCGGGCGCCGACCAGGAGATGGAAGTGGGTGAAGCACTTGTCCCAAATTTTTCTTTCCCTCACTAGTTTATAAATGGTGGATTTTGATATTCCCGTCATTGCAGAACATAATCCTACAATATCATCGACACTTTTGCAGGGTGTTGACATCGAACAGCGTCATGCACATTTAAAATTATAATTTTTCATTAGCAGATAACGCACCACTTTTAACACGTTTTGCTGGTGAAAAGTTTTCCATTTCAAAATTATTTGCACTAACACACAAACAAACAAACAAGCCGATTCATTGCTAATAACAAACTAAACATATTTTTATTTAGAAAGTATACGAAGCCCTTCGGTCAAACAACTAATTATCTGTAATCTTTCGCAGAAATTACAACCCGTCTGCCGTAATGACATCGCTAACGACCCCACTTTACCTGATGATAGATAATCCAACACACATTTTGACGCTAAAGAATAATTGTATTAAAATTACTTTATTTAGCTATATCGATTCTTAATTGTAATAATAAGAAACAAACCACATAATAATAAATAATTTTTTTGAAATATTCCACAGTTTAATAAGATACAAATAGATTCATAACTTTTGTAAAACTCAGTATACGTACCTATATAAAATTAAAATTTAAAATAGACAAATTGAGAAACGACACATTTGTCATTTATCGATTTTAGAGTTTAATTTTATATTCAAATACTGTGTTTTACAAAAGTTTTGTATCTATTTATATCTTATTAAACGGTGGAATATTACTGAATTAAATTATTTACTATGAAAAATAGATTCCACAAAGTAAGGATTGAAACAATAAAAGAAACCACATAATAATTCATATCAAGGTAGATTTTACTATTATAATATATTTACCTACTAAAAATATGATTTTCCAAACGTATCAGGTACCTACGCCACTGCAATACGGGAGATTCGATAATTCTGACAGGTTTATTACTCCGCGCCAATAGTATACTGAGTATAGTATAGATAATTACATACTTACGTCCTTCAATTTAGTATTTCCTGAATATTTTAATTAAATAAAACTAAAGTTTCTAAAAAATTGACATTTTATTTATAACAGTCGTACCAATTTAGGTCCACAATCGAGTAATTCTTGTAAAAGTGTAGATAATGTCACAGCAATGGTCAACAATGCTATCGGAAAGAGGCAATAGTATGTAATGTTAAGATAATGCTTTCGGAAATGTGGAAATGGTATGTAATGTTACGACAATGCTTTCGGAAATGGGGCAATGGTATGTAATGTTTCGGCAATGGACGGTAATTTTGGGAAATTTGGCAATGGGTGTACAAAATTTATGGTTGTGAATACCCCCTCGGTACCATTAAAGCAGCTTTTAATTTTAAATGTTTGAAGTAAAACATAATGTTTTATGAAAGACAAAACTTGGGGCTTTGTCGGTGTGGTATCACTTTTTTTAAAATGTTTACATTTTATTATTTTTATGTTTGAATTTGTACATTTTATAGCATATTTAACTCCACAATTTTAATAGAAATAGATACAAAATCAAAATTCTACTACAACTACGACAAAGTCCCTTCTTATATCTTCCAATTTAAATCAAAACATTACTGATAACTAGAAAATTTGAGCTAATTTTATAGGTACTTCAAGATCATTCATTAAAATGTTAACTTGTAGTGCATGATTTAGCGGTATCGCACTGCTAGTACGTATTTCTTTGGAAAATTTCAATGAAAATTTTTACTCGCGTTTTACTCAACGGCGCGACTCAACGGATCACCTTCAGATTTGTATACATATAACTAATAACCAAACCCATTTGAAAATGGGGCCTAATATAGACAAACCTGAAATTAAAGGCGTGAGGTCACCGCTCCAGGTCAGAGGTCAAAGGTCAGGTCAACTTGGGACCTATCTTAAAACATTCCCCTTGACATCCTGAACACTTTGATATATAACATGCTTATGTCACCGCTCCAGGTTAAAGGTCAGGTCAACTTGTGACCCCGCTTAAGATCAGCGCCTGGACCTCCTGAACAATTTGACGTATCGATCTCCGAAATCGGTTCAGCTGTTTCGAGGAGAAGACGAACAGACAAGACAGACAGACAAACCGGGCCACGATTTTACTTGTATAGATTCTTCAATATTTGAAAGTGATTTGTTTAAATATTCTAATGATAAATTGGGGTCAGTAAAACGGGTGTCTGTTAGAGAAGTGGAGGGTTCAGCATTCCGAACAATCCAAATTATTCTTATCTTTTAATATCTGTTTACGACAACTGTCACAAATTTTCATTTCAGGCCCTACCACACTATTTAATTCTAACATCCATTCTTGTACAGGTTGTAGGCTTTTTAAAACCTTGTGACACAATAAATAGCATTAAACCCTGTATGTGTCTTTTCCATTTCTACTTGAACAATTTCACTACATTAAATTAGGTAAACCTGTAGTAACAAAAAAATACTGTAAAATTAAAATTGTACCTAATTTACATTGTCCTCACTAATAAAATCACTTAATTTACAAAAAACCTTAATTTTTAAAATAATGTATTAAATAAAATAGCTTTATATTTCACTTCTATAATTGAACACTTTTAAAAACACAACTCACAGTGCAGAGGCAGCTAGCACACTTACTTGTGGAATGAGCTGCAGAGACAGATTTCATGTCTCTACTTGAAGTTTTCATGTTGCGACTTGTTTAGGCAGACCCCCCCTCCTCTCCTATGAGTCATTCTAAGTTCTTCTGCACATTATCTAATCTGCCTATTCAACAAAGTAAATCAATTTAAGTAAAATGTGTGTCTTACGACATCTCGTGTAAAACTTTGACACGTATGAATAGTATAAACTAAGAAAAATGCCAACAGTTAATTGTAACGACATGTGTGCGTTTAAAGTGCATAGCGCTATCGATAGCTTTAATGCTTGAAACACGTGTGTCGATAAAGCCAAGTAAAACTTGTACAGAAGCATAACACGCAACGAAAGAACACCTGATGCATCAGGTGTTCTTTCGTTGCTTTCTTGCTGTACAAGTTTTACTTGGCTTTATCGACACACGTGTAAATAAATTTAGTTTTGCATATTTTCATGATTAAATCATGTCATTTTTTTAGCAAGTGTTTAGAATAAAGGCTGAAGGATATGCATATTTTATGTTGATGGAAATTCTATAATCGAATGATAAAATTATTACAGTTTGGGTATGATCCAATTGAGACCCCAACTTGAAATTTTGCTCAAATGTTAGTAATATTATTAAAAACACATGGTAATTTTTAAAAAATTTTAATGATATGCGTTTTTTGGAATTGACTTAAAATTCAGTTTAGGGGTTGAAAATGTTTTTCAAATAGTGTCATTTAGTATATCGAATTAAAACTAGTTAAATTTTAAGAAGAATTATCCTTATTTCATCTTTCTATCTTGATTCTGATTTAACAAAACGTAATTTGACGTAAGCAAAAAATCGCACCACTTCCAAAAGTATCTTAAAAGATTCGAAATTCAACAGATCATTTGTTGCATTTGTGTCGAGGTACATAAGGGGCCTATTAAAAGTAGCCTGAAAGCTTTGAACAGAGAATCTTGTGATTATTTTAACGCACAATTATATCTGAATTAAGTACCTGGTCGAAAAAATGCCCTACCTGCCGGAAAAAAATTGAAGAGAAAAGAAAAAAATGCAATTGAATCTGAACTCAATATTACTCTACTACTATTGTTAAACCAAGGGGATGTGCAAATCCCGAGAGTTTCTTCTGGATGGGAAAATTTCGAGATTTTGTGTGATTTTCTCATATAGCGTATTTTAACCAAATAAATCGATTTATTTATTCTTTTTTGAGAGAGTTGCCATACACCCTAGTTTTGTACTTAAGTATTGTATCCAATGGTACGGAATTTGGAAATTTTTTAGAAAAATATCTCCCAATTTGTGGGATTTTCTAAAATATATTACCGAAAAAGTCCCTTAGTTTTGAAAGAATTGAGCGAAATCCCGGGATTTGCCGGGAATATTCTCATTGCACATCCCTGGGTTAAACCGTCACAGAACGCGTTGTCATTGGTTATTACGTTTTCGAGTTAGCATCATAGTAACCTTTATTATGTCACAGAGTTAAAATTTTTAAAGCAACCAACTGTGATGTAACTGATAAATCGATCCTAACTGAGTTTTAAACGACAGCAAAACAAGTTTGGGTATATCGCCAATTAAGCCCGGTTAACACACAGAAAAGGATAATCTTTCTTTTGGAAAGACGAAGCTGAATGGGGTTACGGCATAGGTCAAGAAACGTCTTGAAAACGTTCTTTCAGCAGAGGAAATATTTCTATCAAGGTCTACAGTTGCACTCGAAAAATGCCAAAAATGCGAAGATTGGACGTCGCTCGTTACTGAATTGAAACGAAAGCTGAAAATATGGCCGAAGCCAATTCAGTGTAGGATCCTAACCTTAGTCTCAAAAAGTTAGAACATTAGAAAAATGGCTGAAGTTTCTAGTCACAGTATCTAGTCAAAAAAGCAAGAAATCTAAAGCAACCCTGAGGAGTTCTGAAGAAACAGTAGAACATAGAAAAATGGTGAAAGGTTGAAAGATTTGCAGAATTAGATGATGTTTAAAATTAAAAAAAAAACATCAAGACTTACTAGATATCTGAAGCAATTCAATTTTGGTAATTTTCTTCATACTGTTATTTCTCCTTTGCTGTAAGGGATAGAAAAAATTTTTAACGACAACATTTTTTTTACATTTTAAAGTTGAACATTTGTTAACACATTTCGTGTAGTGGCTTTTGTCTTGGAGATAGAATGCAAAGTTACTTTTTCTTAAATAGAAACCATAGTTGATGATCACTTTATCAATTAGTTTTTTTTCTATTTTTAATGATATAAAGGTTGATATAATTCTTTGTATAAATAAAATTACAAAACGCCCCATTCCAAAATGCAATAACTAACATATTTTTAAAAATCTGTTTTTCTATAAATTTGCGTTTACTGTTTTTAGGTGCACCAACAATAATAATAATTAACATTTCCATGTAATTTATATAATTCTGTATCAAGCTTTTTTAATAATGACGACAGATTTCTCTCTAAAGGAATATAATTTTATTAGTTAATTCATACAAAAATAATATTTACGTAAAGGAAATCGGTTTTAAATGTCATTACTTAGTTTAGATAAAAAATTAAAAAAAACAATAACTTGTCAAAATTGAAATAATACTAATTTAATCAAACTTGAATAAAAATACAATTAAGAACAATTAAATAATAATCTAAAATTAAAAAAATAGTATTATATTTTTACATCTCCCCCCTGAGAGAGCAATCCGCTATTCGGATTGTTTCTAACTAACAATATCTATTGACTCTCCATAATATGGCAACAATTTACTAGAATGATAATAATTATCTTCTGACCTACGTCTTCCGCTCTTTACCTCATAAATTGAATTCGATATTCGTTGAACAATGCGATAAGGACCTGAACGAATAGATTGTAACTTTTTGCGGTTCAATTTATTTCCATTTTCTACATAAACTAAATCATTGACTGCAAATTCCATATCCCTTCTTTTTCTATCTATCCTTACTTTATTTCGTTCATGTTGCTTATTGGAATTGTTCAATGCTTGGACACGATCCATTTCTAAATCATGTGAATAACTTATTTCTTTAGGAACAATTAAACTTTTCTTGCCATACATCAAGTACTCTGGTGCAAATTTTGTAACACCATGATCTGTTTTGTTATATTCACCTGTACTTTCATTAGCAATTATAGACCAAGGTTGTTTCGGTTGCTCATATATTTTGCAACGAATGCAATGTTTGATTCAATCTTTCATTTAACCCATTAGATGTAGAACAATCCACCGATGTAAAAAGCAATGTAACATCATTTTTACGAAGGAAATTTTTTAAATTCATAAGAATTAATTCCAGAATATTGACAGACGAGAAGCACCTTGATCTTATGATTTGCTACAATTGGTTGGAGTAGTTGAATAAAATCTCTTGCTTTTTGACTTGATGATGTAGATATAAAAACATAAAGGGAAAAATTGTCCGCTAGCAAGTGTAAATATTTCTTTCTGGACCTATTCCCAACAAATCCACCAGTCGTGTCCAATGACATAATTTCAGAACATTCTTTTGGCGGTCCTAATTGAGATAATACTCCAATCTCTCTACTTCTTCTAGATTTATTCAGTCTGCATACTTCACATTTCAAACAATAATATTTAATCATTGTATCCACTGAAGTAGTAAAACTGACGAATACGTGCAGCTAAATGAGAAACTCCAATATGACCATAGAAGTGATGAATTTTATGAATCAAGGAACGTCCAAATTTTGAAGATACTATGATTCTTTCACGATTTCTAATTTTTTTGTATATTATATCGTTTTTTGAAAACGTGTTTTTTAGAGTTGGTAAATTACCAATATTATTTTTCTGATCTTGTTTAATTTCCTCAATTGTAGTTAAATTTACTACTTGCAAAACGTTATCAGAAATATCAAAACTTTCCAGCACCGGATTCCGAGACAGAGCATCCGCTTCATTATTTGTTTTTCCTGGAGCATAACGCATGGCGAAATTGTATTGTGACAAATAAAACACTAAATCTACAAGTTCTTCATCTGTTCGTGCTTTGATTCTTAAATTTTCCAGTGTCTTATGATCTGAAATGACATGAAATTGCAATCCTAACAACCAATGTCGCCAGAATATTAATGCCTCTTTCACTGCTAAACATTCCAGGTACGTCGCTTTTTGTTTGCTTGTGCCGTAGTTAGTTTCTTTGAGAAATAAGCAACTGGTAATAGTTCTCCACTATCCTGAGTTTGTTTTAGAACAGCACCAACACCCATCTTACTTGAACTTATTCCTTCATTTCCTTGAATGATGTTTCACACTCTTCTGTTCACACAAAATTTTTTTGTTGCTAGTTCACATATGTAAAGGAACCAACAATCTAGCACTATTTGGGATATATTTATAATAAAAATTAATTTTACCCAAAAATTGACGAACATTCTTCTTATTCTTTGGACGTGGAAAATTCTTAATTGATATTAAGTTATCATTATGTGGCTGCACTGTGTTGTATCTTATCCTGTGACCTAAATATTTTACATTGTCCATAGCAAAATTACATTTTGAAAGTTTAATTTTGAATCCTTCCTGTAATATTACTTGCAGCAAAAGTTCTAAATGTTCAATATGTTTCTCAAATGATTGCGAAAAAATCAAAATATCATCAATATAATTCACGCAAAAAGCATTAAGACCATTTTGTCTTATAATACTTGCAAGTATTCGTTGTAACGATCTTTTTTACGAATTGGGACTGACCAAAACGCCGAGTTAATATCCAGCACTGAATACCATGAACAATTCCGGGTCTTTACAATTATATCCTCAATGCGAGGAAAAGGTTGTGATTCTGGCACGACAATCTTGTTCAATTCTATAAAGTCAGTACACAGTCTTGAACGTCTTCCATCTTCCTTTTAAACGCTAAAGTAACTGGAGCAGCAAAAGGCGACGTAGATTCTTCAATTAAATCTATCTTCAAAAGATTGTTCACTTGGGAATCAATCTCATCTTGGTCTTGAATAGTACAGCGATATGGTTTCTTAGAAACATACCTGTTTTCTATAAGTTTAGTTTGACCTTCATGATTCTTAACTTGTCCAACATCATACTTATCTACGGCAAAAATATTACATTTTTCAACTATCTTAAGAATATATTTTTGTTTATCTAAAGTTAAATGATTCACTTTTTCTTGCATTTCCGAAAGCGGAGAATTCTCTGAATAATTTTTATGTTCTTACTGGAATTAACTTTTCTTTGTATAGATTCTTTTTCTTCCATTTTTTCTTTGATAAATTAGAAGATTTTCATCCTGTATACGACTTTTTAATGACATCCAACCTAAAAGAAGATCGTACGAAAATCGTTCATTTCTAATAACATTGAATTCAACTTCATGTTCAATATCGTAAATTCGTAAAGGTAATGTAATTTTACCGATACTACTTTGCACACCACTAATTGTTTTGAAAAAATTTTTACTGGATAGTATTTTTTCTTTAATTTCATTCACAGTTTTAGAGTTAATTAATGATACATTGGAACCACGGTCATATATTGCTGTAATTTTCTTTTTGTTCAATGTAACATTCAATCTAATTAGTGGTGTGACATTTAGTTTTTTTAATCTTGATCTTGATCATCTTCAACCTCATCACAAGTAGAGTTTATCAAGTTTACACTTTTCTCATTTAATATTTTCCATCTACATAATTCAATTGGATGAAAACGATTAGGTTTTCCTCTATCCGCACAATAGTAACACTGTTTCTTATCCTTCTGTTTTATAATTTTGTTTGATACACCAGGCTTTGAAGTAGTGGCTAATGTATAATCCCTTTGCTCATTTTTTTTATATTTTACTTCATTGAAATTCTTAACTGATTCATCAACATTTTTGTACTAACTATTTCTTCCTTGTCTAACTTATCTTGAATTAAATGTGGAAAAACCAAATACTATATGGTTAATACGTGAACGAATTGTCATATCTGATTCAGTCTCAAGCAACAATCTCTCTTTCTTAAGAGCATAATCTAAAATTGAACCACGGATAAATCTGAACGAAAACCCAAAATTTACGGAACGCCAACTTTTATCACTAAAAATAGAAATAAACGATTTTTTTCACTTATCCCACTCTCCACTGATTTTTAACTTAGATAATGTAGATGTATACCACTCTTGTCCACTATTTTCCACAAATAATATATGTATTTCTATCTTCTTTTGGACAGAATTTACTTAATGACGATTACATTCTGCTTCAAATAACTATCCATTCCATAGGATTATTATTTCCTTGAAACTTATCTAAAACAAAAGTTTCTGTATCTGTGATAAATTTAATTCCTTATTCTCTAAACGTATGTTTAATTTCTCAATCAATTCAAGTAATTCCTTTGAATATGAGTTAGCATTATTTGTAACATTGTCATTATTAATTAACAATGATGAATTTAACACTTTTGTTGTTCATCCAAATAACATTCTTTGAACACAGGATTAAACTCTTCATCAAAATACATATCAACTATTTCTGATGGCAAATTAACAATTAAATTACGATACTGCCCTTTTTTAGTAAATTTTACATGCATTTCTTACGATAGGAATATTAAATAGGTCAATGTGAAATTCTTTGTCTTGCATCTCTATTGGAAAAACAAATACTGTTTCTTCTGAACATTTACGTATTGTTTTAACATTAGTTACCAGGCTTGTTTTCTTAATTTCTTGTACAATAATGTAGAAATGCACTGCATATCTGAATTAACTTTTATTATGACTAAAAAACCGATTTATAAATCTGTATCAAGCTTTTTTAATAATGACGACAGATTTTTCTCTAAAGGAATATAATTTTATTAGTGAATTAATATAACAATAATAATATTTGCCTAAAGGAAATCGGTTTTAAATGTCATTTAGATAAAATAAATTTAAAAAAACAATGACTTGTCAAAATTGAAATAATACTAACTTAATCAAACTAAAAATACAATTAAGAACAATTAAATAATAATCTAAAACTAAAAAAATCGTATTATATTTTTACATTTATACTTCGAGTGATTTTTATAGACTTCCGTTTGAGCTACCATATACTGATGAGCCTAAACAAGGTGGAACACTGATATGTGCTAAGCGCGAGTGTGCGATTATCATTATTACTTTTTCTTCTAATAATTTTTAAACTGGTAAAACAACAAAAACCATAAAGTTTATATTTCTGTTCGTAGATTTCCGAAGGAACGTGCACTTAGGCGAAAATGGTTGCAGGTATGTAACGCCAATGAAAAGATGATAGCATCCGCTTCTACCTGCGTTTGTTCAAAACACTTTAAATCAACGGACTTCGATCGAGTTTACTGGCCCAAAGCACGACTGCGACCTAACGTAGTACCATCTGCATCAGTTACCAAAAAGACTAACTATCCAATAGTGAGAAGCACTCAAGTCATGAGCTTTACATCACCTTCACCAAGTAAGAATCAGTAAAAATCATCATTTGACATAACCGTTATTATCACATTCCTAGCTTTGAAGTTACCGACCCCTCTAAAAAAAGAAATCAAAATAATCGAAGTGTTTTCTGAAGAGGCTTCTAACTCCAAGTCAAGAGTACTTAATGGTAATATTTTATAGATTTTTGTGGATTCAAATTTTATTGTGATCTTGCAGCAGCACAAGCACCAAAACATGTAAAACCAGAAACTAACGATGACGACAATGATATTGAAATAATCGATGAATATTTGCTTGGTATAAAATTATTTTTGTTTTATTGATTGATTATAATTATTTATTGATTGCAGGTCCTGACTCTTCACAAAACAACATTAAAATTAGTCAAGTGTTTTCTGAAGCACCACAGATTTTCAAGTCAGGTAGGTTTAATTAACACTTTAATGCATATTTGATTTATTTCAAATTACAGCACATGATTCTGATTCCGATATCGAAATTATTGAGGACTCGTACGAAGAAGCTACCATTTTAAATCCAGAAATATCACGTTTTCAGAAAGGTTTTTTTCTACATTATTATAGTTTAACATTTATAGAACGTTTTTGTTTAAGATATCCAAGTGTACAATCATAATGGTTCGGCAGTTGAAAAGGAAGAATTTGTTAAATTTAGCGACATTTTGAAACAAACCGAATACATAAGAAGTTTGACTGTCGATCATTTTTCAACGCCGAAAGTTGCGAAACGAAATTTGGAAATTACAAAAATGACGGTCGCTAATTTACAGGACAAAATGAAAAGGTTTAGAGTAGATAATCATAAACTATTAAACAAAATTGAACATTACAAAAATGTACTTCTTTATTTAAGAAATAACAACGTAATCTTAAAGAAGAATGATCTCATGATGGTAGATAAGCTGTTGTAGAAAAACCAAGACTGAATGTGATTTTTTTTTGCTTCTTAGATTTAAGTATTTTAATTCACCGGTAATTTTAATATAACGAACGTGAGCATGGCTTAAGTGTTTGCTTATTTCACAATTCTGAATTAGTAAACAGTATTATTTGTAAGTATAAGTTTTATTACCTGTCGATTCATAAACGACCTCAACCTGAAGAATTTAAATCGTTCTAAACTATTTCCGTATCAGGAAAAAGTGTAGATATTAAATTTTATCTCTTTATTTCATTTCATTTATCGCGAAATGATCTGCCTTCATGAAATTGCTAGGTTCTAGTAAATGGTTGCAAAATCGTCAATAACACTCAATAAATTAGTCAAAGTTGGGAGGGCACCAAACATCGGGACGCTAAATAGCTTCAGCCTTTGTCACTGAAAGCTAACAACCCACATAAATAAAAAAAGACTAGTTAAAAAAAAATTACAAGCATATACAGGATTAACATTACTTAAATAGTGAAAAATCAAATTGATCACGTGATCCATAATTTTTATTAATAACACAACTTGTGTTATCTGCTTTACGCTCATACAAATAAAAACGAAACAATCTGACGAATACAAAATCTTAACTTTGCGCGTCTTGCAATACTAATTTAAATATACCCACAAAATGTTATTTCAGTGAATTAAAATCGCACCGAAAGTTAATAGGCACGTAATTACGAAAACACTTCGCTACAGTTTATGATTTAAAGCCTTTTTAATTTCGGCATTGTTCACTTAGTTACTGAATTACATGAGGATGAAGCCGGGCTTGAGATGAACCAGAGATTGTGGTAGAATGGACGACGATGGAAACGAAGACGACAAGTCTGATCAAAACAATTCTTTTTTAAAACACCAAAAACTGGTATGTTAATTAAAAAAATCTACAAAGTAGGAATTTATGTGGTACGGGAATTTATAAAACTGCAACGTCGCGAAACTGGGTAAGAACTTCAAGTTCCCAGTAAACTTCGAAAGTTAAATTTTTCGGTCGTATGAAGTAATACGAATATCTGCAAGCTTGCGAAACGGAGAAAACACCTCTACCTAACTTCAAACTCGAAACTTATTTATTCCCGGTACCCACACGTAACTAAAATCGGCGAAAGCCGATCGTCGATTGCCCAAAAACGGCTATTGGGGCATTGTTATGACTCCTTGTGCACGTACCGCTCATTGAACTTATTAGATGAACAAACTACATCAAGATTGAAACATCAAAATTTTTTTTATGTGAAGGAGAAGTCGATGACCTGAGCGCGACAACTATCACGTACAATACCAAACGAAAAACAATTTTTTCGTGTGATTGAAATTCAACTCATATAAAATATTTATTAAAGACTTGGTGATTATTTTAAAAGGAAAGAATCCAATGAAGCTTACAACGTTGATAACAGCAAGCAATTACTAGTCGAAAAATGATTCAAAACCAAAAAAAAAATGAAGAATAAAATATTTCATTTGACGCATGAGTTGTTGATCTGGGACTAATTCCTCCAACGACAGTATATGCGCTTTACACCCTCTTACAGGTGATTGAAAAACTTGTTTCAAGTAATTTTGTGTTTTGCGCATGACATTCTGCGATTGCTATATAGCCCCGTATCGATGTTTCATTAAGTGTCCTTATTCAAGAAGATATTTCGAGTTGCTATTTCCGTGACCATAACAGAGGTAAACGAAATGGTACTTAACCAAAAGAATAGTTGTTTGTATAACAATCGTAAAGAAATATAGGAATAATATGAAGAAGGATACAAGTTCCTAAGAATATAAACAATAGAGAGAGGAACAAGGTTGAGGACGATTTCTAAGACAAGAAAACATATTTCGGCGTTTTTGAACCAACGCTCTCTTCATTAATTATTTAAAGTAGACAATCGGATGGGTGCTGAAGCAGGGTGTGTCTTCTATCTATCAATCAAATTAAATTTATTTGTTCTATTTAAACTAACAAATCGATTCAGTTCCCTTATATAACTTGAAAATTTTACAAATTAAAAAATTAATACAAGAACATATCTCTCTCTAAATTTTTTATAATTTATCTTTTTCTAACTTTAACAATTTTCTTTTTCTTTCGTCTAGTCATCTCCTTCTTTCTACCACTTCTCTCATCCATACTGGTCCTTTAACATTTCTCCAGTAGGTAATGTCTTCCTCCTTCTTTCCTTTTGTTCTTACTTTGATGCACTCCACTAATAGATGTTCTATGTTTTACTAGTCTAATTTATTTTTATTCTTCTTCCTTTCTTCCATCCATCTTCTTCTGTTTTCTACCTCTTTTATCCATTTTATGCCCTCTCCATTTTCTTCTAGCAGAACTTCCCTTCTCACTTCTCTCTCTCCTTAATTTGCTGCACTCATCCATCATGTGCTCTACATTCTCTCAATTTTCCCCACACATCCTATACATTCTTTCTTTATCTTTTTTCCAATATTTATTCTCATTTCCTAGTCTATACCTCGCTACCATATGTTTTTCTTTTATGTTTAATCCTCCTGTGATATATTTTGGTATCCCTTCCACCATTATATATTTGTATTTCTGTCTTATACTTTGATTCTTTTATCTTCATCTCTCTTTCTTGTTTTTGTGTCTTTGTCCCTTTGTGTTATCTCTTCTTCCATCCTTCTCCTTTCCTCCCTCTTCTGTCGCGTAACTCCCTCTTTTAAAGTATGCTCTTCTCTCTTCTTATCCGTGCTTTGTTCTTTGCAATTCTACCTCTTTCCAACATTCATATAGAATTTCATTATCTTTTCTATCTTCCATTCTTTCCTCAAATCTTATTGCTCTCCTCCCTGCTTGTATTTTTATTTTTTCTATTTTCATTTCTTCCTTTATTAAATACCCTGGTGTTTCCCTCTCCAAACCAAGTGCCCATCTCCATAATTTTTCCTGTATCTTCTCTAGTTCTTCCCATTCCTTCCATCTCCAAATCTCCGCTCGTACATCATCACACTTTTTACTATTTTCTTGAATAACCACTTTCTTTTTTCTACTTCTTTACCAAACAATCTTTCTCCTATACTCCATATGCTTGTCCCATTATATTACTTCCTTTTTTCCGTAATTCTTTTATATGATCACTGTCATATTTATTGTCATATCTCATAATGTACCCTAAGTATTTGTATTTGTCCACTCTTTCTATTTCTTTTTCCCCACCACCATTTCTTCTTTTTTCTCTTCCTTTTTTCTTCCTAAATACCATTATTTTTGTTTTTTCTACGTTTACATCTAATTGTTTTTTCTCTAAATATCTTCTCAACGTTTTTATTGCTTTCTTCATTTCTTCCTCTTTACTTGTAAAAATTACTATATCGTCCGCATATGCAAGTGTTATTATTCTTCCTATTTTTATTTCTCCAACCTGATCTTTTCTCATTTCCTCCTCTAGATCTCTTAGATGTAGTGAAAATAGCATCGGGCTCAAAGGATATCCCTGTTTCAAACCTTTTTCTGTCCAAAACTCCTTCCCTAACTTCCCTTTCACCTTTACTCTATTTTTGTTTCTTTATAAATCTCTTCCACTGCTTCTATTATGTCTCTCTTATTTCATTTTTCCTCGTTTCCCACAATGTCTTTCTATCTACTTTTTCAAATGCCGCTTTTATATCCACGAATACTGCATATACCTTACCTCCTTTCTTTCCTATCTGTTTATTTACTAATCGTTTTATTATATATATATATTATCGATTGTCCCTCTTCCCTTCCTAAACCATGTCTGCCAATCTGGAATTATCTTTTTTTCTTCTATTTCTTTTTCCATTCTTGCTCTTATTATTTGTGCGTATATTTTATATCCAATATTTGTTAAACTAGTCCCCCTGTAGTTTTTCACTTCCTGTCTATCCCCTCCCTTGTATATTGGACCAATAATCGCTTCTTTCCATCTATCGTTTTTCTGCTGTTTATTACTTTTCGTACACCCTGTATAAAAGTCAGTTCTACGAAGAAAGAATGATTACGACAATTTTAGTTTACCCATTGAAATCTGCTCCCATGACTCACAAAATTCAAGAGACTAGATGCCCTAAACTTTCTTGCAAAAAATGTGGGTACAATTCAAATTCAATTAGTTACTGAATTGATCACGCTCAAGATTTTTTTCTCAAAACTCAATATCTTTAACAAATGGGCATCCAACAATCTAGACCTTAAATGGTAAATGTGTTCCAGGATTTCATTTTAACACATCCTCGTCAGGAGAGGAGCTTTACTTTTCGAACATCTTGTACCTTCCATCATGAAGTTCACAATGACGTGATGTCCTACGTTATACAGAAACTGATCCCAGGTTGACGTTCATTCCGCCGTTACGAATTCGCATGCAGGACTCATACGGATGAGACGGAAAATAGAAAAGGAACATGTCGGTCAAATCCCAAACACCATCATAGTATTCCAGGCTCAGCAGTAACATACGTTCTACTACGCTGTAGAGATTAGGTTTCCGTGTTGACCAGGTCGACTATTACCACCATATCCAGTTGTTCATTATTGTGATCTGTGGATCTACCAAGTCCACGATTGCGTCCATCTGGAGGTTCACCTGATGGTTTCCTGTCTAGTAGTGATCTCAATCTTGTAGCACAACATATTCTTAAAACAATGGTTGAAGAAGACTTTGGGGTCGCTGATCAAGTGCTGGTGAAAATAATATGGCAAGTTGGATAAAATTTTTTGATTCAGGAATACATGATTTGACTGCGACTACGAAACTCTGGGCTGGCTTGCTGAGACGTTGTGCTCAACAAATGATTATAGAGTGTCTTCTAACTATTAAATATTCCAGCGTATTTCTAACTAAATTATTTTCAAAAATAGGGGGCTGAAATCGTCCTTCTTTCCCCTCAAAAAATATTAATTTCTGCTAAACGAAGGCAGGTCAAAAATCAGGACTGGATCACTTCAAGAGCTCAAAACTTGCTCGTAGTTTCTCTTACTCGGATTTTCAATGATTGGGGGGAGATTATTTTACAGCGGATGATTTTTTACTGCTGCTGTGGCAGATATAATTGAATAATAATAATAAGGGTATCAAAATTATAAATTTATTTTAGCGTTGTTCTTAATTATACCGATAAACAAAACATATTTAATTTAATTATTATTTATTAAAATATAAGTAGGTACGAAAATAAAAAGTGCCAATTGGCGAAATTGGTTTAAATAAAAAAATTACCTAATTAATCAATAAAATTATGGGCTATGGTGTTTATAGAATGATATTAACTACTGTCACAAAAAATTGTGGCGTGCACATTGAGTGCACGTAAGCACTATGCCTCATTATGACGTCTTCCAATGACTGGAATTGAATTAAATTAAATTACTTAAATAAGGTTGGCATTAAAAAATCTTTTGTATTTTTTTCAAATTGATATTTGTGATTCGACTCACCACTTTTTTTAAATTTTATATAATTGAATTTTATGTTACTTTTACGTGATAATTTGTTTAAAGTATTTTAACAGGATGTACTGAGCGGCGGCCTTAGGGGTGGCGAACCGGGCAATCGCCCGGGGCCTCGCTCTTGTAGGGGCCTCGCGCAACAATCCCGGAAATTTAAAAATAGGTTTATTTAATAATATTTTTTTATTTAAAACTTTTGATTTTAATCCTTAATTATTTATTCAGGTAAATTAAAATAAAGTTACATAACTAATCCATTCATTCAAAATATAATTGAAAAATTCATTATGTAGTACGTAAAATCCCTTTAATGTGATCACGGATAATGTTATCAGTCGGTTATTGTTATCATTCTGACTGGGAACCGGACGTTTGAATTAGTTTATATGCATAAACCATCGGATAATGTGCTCAAAAAGTCTGTCACTTTCGAGGAATTTTGAACACAATAAGCTCTTTTTCTAAGTAAATTTATGGTTAAATGTCAGTTTCTTTACAAAACACGTCGCTTATTTTAATCCCTATTCAAAGACTAAAGGCGGATTAATACGGGACAAACATTTAATTTTCACTTTCAAAGAATATCAAGTAGATAATCTCTTATTTTTGAAATAAATTGTCAACATTAAGATTTAATTTTCTTTTAAAACCACGTTTCTTTTCACGGAGGGTAGGTGTTTTTGTAAATGTGCACTTAGTTTTATGCATTTAAATCTTAGTGTAGTTTATTTTGTTATTCGTACAATGTCGACTAAAAAAGAATCGATCTATAGTTAAAAGAAAAAGCAGAAATTATCGAAAAGTACGATAAATTGCCAAAATGGGTCAAAGAAATGCAGCCACGCAATTGAGAATATGAGAATATCGCAACCTTTGCTGTGCAAGATTTTATATTGTATAACTAATATGTAATACATATAGGTATGTGCGTAGTTCATTAAGAAATAAAACCACTTGAAATTAGGATTTTCTAAAATTTTGATAGTTTTTCTATAATTCCCTTATTGTTATCAGTTGGTTAATGTTATCAAAATGCATCTGGCCCAAAGTGATCACATTAAGCGGATTTTACTGGTTGAATATCGCTCCTCGAAACACTTGAAAATTGGTTTTTCAATCGCATAGCACTCGGGTCAGCTCGGGGGTTGGGACATAATGTTCTGCTCCTGTATCGGTCAGGGAATCCTCGTGTTTCATTTCGTTCGTCTTGGAATTATTTTGCTTGTAATGAGTTATAGAATCGTTACTGTACCGTATACATCTTTCAATTTTATTGAATATTACGATCGTACCATCGTATAGACAGTAAGACAGTATTTTAAAGTATTGAGTGAGCTGGAAAAGTGTAAATTATAGTATTTGAAGTATTTAGTAAGCTGAAAAAGTGTAAAAAAACCGTGTGATACTTAAAAATTATTTCTGACTGTTTGTGCGAAACAAGATTTACGAAATGAGTTTGCGTGATCGTGATACCGGTAGAAAATTTGAGTCAGGTAGTTCAAAAAGGAAACGAGCTATCAAAAGAAATCAGGTAAAAGAAAATCTACGTGGATCTTTATATAAATATATAAAAAGTGATGATCAAGAAACCTCTACAAAACATTTATTGACTGAAAGTGACTCTAATCCTGATCCAGCTGAAAACATTCCTTCCACATCATCATGGGTGCCGCCGCCGTCATCAAGTAAAAACAGCGAGGACGAGGATGAATTAACTACATCATTGTCTCTTAGGTCACCAGTGCCGCCGTCAACGCTATCCAGTCAAGAACACGAATCTGAGCCCAAGTCTATGTCTACATCCCTAACTGGTGTAATGGAAAATCTAAATCCTCAAAATGACCCCGGTTTGTGGCCCATAACAATTACTGATGTAGACCGAACTGAGATTGTATTAAAAGGTCCGATCCGGGTTAAAGTTGATTTATTTCCGTAAATAATAATGGACGACGATTCAGCGAATATCATTATAATAAGATATTAGTTAACGGAGAAAAGTTTGACCGACGCTGGATGATTTATTCACAAACAAAGGATGCCGTTTACTGCTTTCCGTGTCGAATATTCGGCCTAGAAAATACAAAGGTTGGTTCAAGTGAAGGAGTGTGTGATTGGAAACACTTGGGTGATTACCTAAAGTCTCACGAATCTACTCGAAAGCACAAAAATTGTATGTTGAAATGGATTAATTTAGAGAATGGTTTAAAAAGCTCTTCCACTATTGACTCCTTGGCCCAGTCACAAATTGAACAAGAAAGGCAACGTTGGAGAGATATTTTAGAACGATTGCTCGCAATTGTAAATTTTTTAGCATCTCACAATTTGGCCTTCAGGGGACATAGAGAGAAGTTAACATCTGATTCAGATTCGAGTGAGACAAGCGGCAACTTTATAGATTTAGTAAAGTTAATAGCCCGATTTGATCCAGTGCTGAGACTTCACCTAAAACAAGTAAAGGATAAGACGATTAATGACCATTATATGGGAAAAATATTCAAAACGAGCTCATACAATTGATGGCAAGTCATGTGAAAGCTCAAATTGTTGAAAAATAATAAATAATAAATATTATTCGATTATTCTTGATTGCACACGCGACGTTTCTCGTGTTGAGCAACTTTCAATTATTATAAGATTTTTAATAAAAATAAAGCTGAAATTGAAGAACATTTTATTGGTTTCTTAGCCGTCGAAAAAACCACAGGTGAGAGTTTGACTAATTATATAATCACAGAATTAGAACAGTTAGGCATATCATTGCAAAACTGCAGGGGTCAAGGATATGACAATGGTGCCAATATGCGTGGTGAAAAAGTGGTGTTCAAAACGTATACTTGAAATTAATCCACTTGCTTATTTTCTACCTTGTGGAAGTCATAGCTGGAATCTCATACTAGGAGATGCAGCATCGTCTTGTGTTCAAGCAAAATCTTTTTGGTTTGTTACAAAGGTTGTATACTCTATTTGCCGGCTCAAGTCAGAGGTGGGCAATCTTAAATGCTCATGTAAAATCGTTAACGCTAAAACCTCTTTCTGAAACTAGATGGGAGTGCAGGGTAGCATCGGTGAAGGCTGTTAAATACCAACTAAGCGATATATGCGATGCTTTAAAGGATTTAGCAGAAAATACAACAGATTGTCAGTTGGTCAGTGAATGCCTTTCTATAGAAAAGGAAATAACTACCTATGAATTTGTAGTTTCGCTTGTCATATGGTATGATATTCTTACAAAACAAATGTTATAAGTAAAATGTGGCAAAGTGAAAACATGCACTTAGATGTGGCTATACAACACCTAGACGCATTCACGAGTTGGCTCGATAATTATCGAGAAAATGGTTTTCGGTCATCTCTTATAACAGCGAGAGAAATAGCCGAGAAAAATGATATTGACAGACAGTTCAAAGAAGTCAGAAGACGACGTAAAAAGGCATTTTGATTATGAAGGGAAGATGAACCTCATGAAGTGAATGCGGAAGAGATTTTCAAAATAAACTATTTTTATGTTATTGTCGACAATGTGCGCGCAAGCTGCCATCCTAGGTTTGAGGCACTTAAACATCATGAGAGCATATTTGGTTTCATGTATAATATAAAAAAATTAAAGGAAATTAGTGATAGTGAACTTTTGAAGCAATGCAAGGACTTGCAAATATCTATGACGGTAGGAGAATCATGTGATATTGATGGAGATGAATTGTACGAAGAACTGAATATGTTCATCCGTGTGTATGAAGGAAACGACGACATTATCTCGGTGCTGAAATACATAATTGAAACAAAATTAACTGAAGTTTACCCCACTATCGAAATAGTCCTAAGAATTATTGCCACAACACCTGTTACAGTTGCGTCTGCTGAAAGGAGTTTTCGAGGCTTAAAATTATTAAAACATATTTGAGGAATTCCATGACACAAGATCGGCTTTCCGCTCTTGCTATTCTTTCAATCGAAAATGACGTAGCTCATTCATTAGATTATTGTGCTTTAATTAAAGATTTTAGTCTTAGCAAAAGCCGCAAACATCAATTTTAAAAGTTATCATCTCTGTATTTGTTAATTTTGTAACCCTTTCAATGTAAAATATTTTAAAACCTAAATTACTTTAGCTTTTCTCGTCAAACATGACAAATACCTAAACCAAACAACCAGACCTACTTTCGCATCACATACTTTTCAGGAAGAACAAAGGGCCTCGCAAAGACCTGCCGCCCGGAGCCTCGCAATCGGTAAGGCCGCCGCTTAGAGTAACTCTAAAAAGTGGCTGTCATCATATAGTGTAGGGATTTTAAATCTTTCATCCAGATTTTAAATTAATAGTATTTGAATTAGAAAATTTGAGGTGAAAAAGTCTAAAATATCAAATAATTTCATCACTTCCAGTTTTATTATTATTTCTGTTCATTCCTTTCTTGATCATCAGATCTTTTGCGACCTTAGTCACACATGTCCAAACTATCCAAGTTACTTATCTATTATTTTGTCTTCTATTGGTGTTATTTATAATACTTGTCTAATTCTTCTTTTTATCCTTTTCATCCAATTCTTCTTCGAAAACTTGATGGCTTATTCTAATTTAGTGTATCTCTGTCATTGGCCATATTTTTATATCATTATTCCATATTAATATCACGTAGGCGTCGAGGCAAAAAGAGTCTTTCTCATCATAGTCGCGTCGTATCTGGTTCAAAAGCTTTGATAATATATTTATGTCATTTTGTTCTTCTTTTATCATTGGAAAAAATTTTGATTAAATTAATGTCACGTAAATATCGCAAAAATGGATTAACAAAAATTTTTTTAAAGATTAGTTTGTAAAATATTCAACATATCGGAAGATGGTGAAACAAACTTCACACTTGTGTGGTTAACGCAATGTTATTTAGGCGTTCACTCTCTTTTTGTAAAAATAAATTATTAAAATATTAACTAATACAATGTTTATGTTGATCACATTATTATTATTAAGTCTGTCAATAGCCAATCTGCCATCTTTTCGATTTTTTTTACATCTAGCTCTTTTTAAAATGAGCACCATTTTTTGCTAACGCTAGCTGCTTAGTTTATTAGTTTTCTGTTAAGAAACATTAGATACGTTTGAAAAAAAAAGTACTAAGAGCCAAGTAATCTACATCTAATTAATGATTAGAAACATAATTTTAATTAAGTGTATAGCATATGCATAAATGCAAAATTGACATTACGTGTTAAGAAGTCTTTATAAAAATATTTCCGTTGATTTCGAGTACAGAGTGAAGGTTAAAATTTGTTGGACAAATGCATTTTAAAGGTTAAATGTAAAAACATTCGGTGTAGAGGGACAGGAAGGGAACGATAAAAATGGACATGAATGTTTAAGTGGTGATGAGAAACGAAGATAGTGATGAATGATGAAAGGGCAGGCGGCATTTGAAATTGGTCGTTAGAAATTGACGATGAACATATAGGTATTGTACTGATCTATTTAATGACAATAGATCGGTACAATATCTATGTTACCTTTAATAACCCATTTTATCATTCTTACAGACAACAATCATGACTTGTGTATTAATTGAATTGGTTTTTCAAAGACTTGCCAATAAATGTGGTACTATACAGCTCATTCCATTTGATAAAAAAAGTAACCGGAAATGAAAGAAAACCGGAAGTTTTTTTTTATAGTAGATGCCAGCAAAATTTTGACAGTTTATGCCATTATATCCGTCATGTGAACATTTTTCAAAATATTGGACTGTCCAAACGTTGTGGGACATTCTATATGTATTTATTAATTATCTAATGATGTGCGAAACGTCGGCGATCTTAATCCATTGAGTTGTTTTTGTATATTTTACCTCCACTAAGAAGAGGCCTATAGGACCACTTGCAAATTTTTCTTTTATTGATTTTTATTGCGACTGCTTTTAGTTTTTTAGATAATTGCCAATTCCTATTTGTGCAACTGGTCTTGTTACTTGCTACTTCTACTGACTTGACTGTTTTATTGTATCCGTCGAGTAGATAATAATTTTTTGCTTATACATATAAGTATAGGTTTTTTTAAAGGTTGTCATAGTCTGAACAATAAACTAATTAACAATAATAAAAATAAACAATTACGAAATTTATGAGTTATAATAATTTTAAGATAATCGAAAAACTATAGATAAGTAGAATTTCAACATCTACTATTTAAATGTATTAGCAGTGATTATAACTATATAATCAATGGTATTAGTTTATAATTGACCTTGAAATTTTTATAAACAAAATGGTTGTCATAGTGTGGAAGTTTCATTTTCATCGCTAGTAGATAAAATAGTATTCAAATTGATAGAATTCTGTATTACCGACTAACTTATGTCAACTTGTTTTGAAGTCGCCATAATAGAAGGAGAGGTGTGCAAGGACGGAGCTATCACTGTCACGTGACGAGTGGAAAAACAACAAACTCTGCTTTAATTTAGTATATAAAAAGGTTAAATTGATGGTCGCGCTTGTCAGTGTTAACCTAAATAAGTACATGGCAACTGCCACTGTTAACCTAAAATAGATGATACATATCTTGTATATTTTCTACTTCCGCTCACAAATTTCCACTCGTCACGTGATATTCGTGAAATACCTTGACTTATTAGAAAGCTAATTGTTTTTTATTTTTTGTTTTATTCTCATTTCGTAGAAAAAATAGTATTTACTACTCGAGAGATTAATCACTCGCTATCGCTCGTGAACAAATTCCTCTCTCATGAAAAAACGGAACTTTTTACTATTTTTATTCAGCTACTAAATAATGGGTTTTTAAACAAAAAACTGAGCTGGGTAGGTCTTGCAATTTTTCTTGACATTCGCGGTAATTTTTTTAACAAAGTTTTGATTAGAAGTCGATGTATTTAACAAAACATTTGTTTCCGTCACTTACTAGGTTATATTTATATCACGTTTTAATGAGAACATCGTATTTAAGTTAAAAATTTAAAAAGGACAAAAGACAACACCGTAGTTCTTTCTCTTTTTATCAGGGCAACCAACATAATTATGGGTATTTAGTAAACATTAAAAAGACTGTTTTAGGAAACGGATAAATAACGAGAAGGGCAAGAATAATTAATAAATATCACGATTAAAACAATCCAACCAAACGTCAACAATCAACCAGCAATCAACAACTTGTAATTGCGTAACATGCAGGGATTTCAAACTTTAAATTTAGGGTATTTTCGATGTTTCTAAAAGCACGTAACAGCGCACTTAAGTTAAAAATTTAAACAGGACAAAAGACAAAACCCTTAGTTTGTCGGTCTCTGAAAGCAAAATAATATACACGGGCGCCGGTGATAATAAGAGCAACTAAAAATATAAATTTGTAACCGAAAACTCCGGTTAAACCAGAAACCTATTAACAATTTAATTTTTAAAGCAGAGTAGATCTCTAAAACTAACGTGATAAAAGTCACATACACCAAACTATCACAAATTCTTACAAAAAATTACACAAACATGACAATCCTAAGTTTCTTGGCATCTCTGATGAGGCCCACAACACGATTTTGAATTGTTTTTGTCTAGAGGTTATAGTGAAATAGTTTTTAAAGCTCGAAATTAACGTGATAAAAGTCACGTAGGTACACCAAAATTACAAAAAAATCACAAATTCGTACAAAAATTTCACGAAGATGACGGTCATCGTAGGTGTCTTTTGTATCTCTTAGCTGATACCAACCACAACATTTTGAATTGCTTTTTTGCAGGCTCTGCGTCGATTTCTAAAGTCGCTTTTTGTGTATTCGCCATTGCCGCAACCTCTTACTCTTACATTGCTTTTAACTCAAAAAGTGAAGAATGAAGAAAATGTGTATGTTGTTTGTTTCGTCTCGTAATGTAATTTCTGTGACAGGCATTAATTTGGAGAAACTTTCGTTCCAGTTAACCTCATTTGTATCTCTATGTCTACGTCAAAAAACAGTTTGAGCAAAGTAGTGTGTGACGTCATCACAACAGTTTGACCAAACATTCTAATTTTAGAGGCACTTCTATTTCATCAGTCAGTTTTTGATGGGATTTAAAACAGATTTTTTGGTTTCGTTGATCTACTTCAATTCTCTTCCCTTTCTTTGTAGATTCTGATATCCTTAGTTTTGTAGATTAGTTGCTTTTTTTGTATTATTAAATTAGTTCTGGTTTATTGTTGTTATTTTCGTTTTAAATTCACAAACAACATTAGGCACACAACGGTAACTTTCTCTAGTGTATTTACCATTTGGTAGGTAATTTAATTTACACCAGTTAGAGAGCGGGTGTGTCAAACAGTTGGAAGCGAATAGTTTGATGGTGTGAAAACGTAGTTTGACAGTTTCAACCAAATCTAGGTTGATGATTGAAACAGTTTGGTCAAACAAAGACTTATTTGGGTGGGTCACGTTGTATATTATTTTTAATAAAATGTGTTTTTTAAAAAGAAAATAGTTTTGCTTGGCATTGGTTTTTTTGTTAATCCGGAGCAATCCCATTTTTCAGTTAATCGAGTTATTGTACTGTAAACTGTGAGTGTCGTCAGACAGATGGCAGTGTTATTACAAATTCTCTGAATTTTAACATAACCACAGAAAACTGTGACATAACCAGAACCAGTACATAACATATGTTTTTAAAATTCAATTTCGGAGTAGGCGTTGACATTTTGCGATTGTGTACTTGTTTGTTTTGTCAACTTCGACGAGGGATTTTTAAAAATATCATCAGTAGGGACAGAACATCTGCTTCAAATAAAAACCAAACTATCACATTATCACGAAATAGGAATGTTATGTTGTTGTTGAGTGTTTGTACACTTACAATTAATTCTATCAACAATTAGTTTGTGTACTTTTCCTTTTACATGATTAAATAATGTTTGTTGATAAATTTATTAAACTAATTTTTCGACTATAAATTTAGCGCACGTGAGAAATACCCTAACATGTGAGAAAGTTACTAAATTAAATACTAGGGATATGTATTCGTATTCGGCACGTTAATTTTACATCAGCTGTATTGTTATCACAACATGCTTTTGTGATAAATGATTAAAATGTGATTAATACGAAATATACACCCACTCTTAACTATCGATTTTAAAGTGTACCACATCAAATGTAGGGAGAGAGTAACCTTGTTGTCTACGACTCGTTACGTTTCTCTACTCGTTTAGTATAAAAAGAGCGTTCGTACGTTGCACGTTGCGAGAGTGCTTGTTGCAACAGCCAACACATTGATAATATTTTTTGTAATTTCTCCGTTATCAAGATGAAGTTGACTGCGAAAAATTTGAAGAATTACGCAAAATTATTAGACTCTTATTCACAATTTACTCCGTCGCCGCTTTCTATTAAAAAATTCATCGATTTTGGTAAGTGATGAAATAAGTTCAAATTTTATGTTCGGTTATGAATGGTTTTAAAAGTGTGTATGTATTTTGAATTGACATTTGCTTGTAATAACTTTAATGGTGGTAAAGGTTTTGTAACTACAGGGCGTTCATAAATTGAACAACAATCTAACAGAAACATTATTGTTCTACAACAGTGTTTATAACAATGAATAATCTGTTAATTCATCTTTATTTTAATGTTTCTTTACGAGGTCAAAGACGAATATATTATGCCTGCAGTTATGTAACAATAAACACTATAGAGTTCTTGGGAGGGGTTAGAGATATTTCATATCTCTATTGAATGCATCCTGTATCTTCAGAGTGAGAACTTTCGGACTGAAAGTATAGTTTGTTCTAAAAGAGCGCAAGCTATAGCAACTTCAATTATCATCATTTAATCATAAACAAACATGTATCACATTTTTGTAAAAAATTAAAAATCCGGTTTGAGATAGTAGGCCATTTAGTCGATACTTTTGTAGAAACAAAATAATTGTTTATAATCAATCAACCTTGAACACATTGTTTACCTTTAATTCGGAGGAATAATTAAGAAGTAAAACTGTAATCAATGAGAACACTAGACTAAAAAAGTAAAACTGAGGATATTGCACGATTGCGAGCCATTCTCAAATCGTCTATGAAGTTAGTTTCCCATCTTTAAATTAAAAAAAAAATAATACAGTTCTGAATGCGTAGTTCTTTCTCTACCGATTTTAGAAATAGGTAGTTCTGTCGTATAAAGCATTCAAAATGACACTTGAAGTTACGGAGGGACTAAATCACATTTCGTACGAAGTTTTTGCTATAAATTTTAGCGATACGAACCCTGTGGGGGGCTATGAGAACTCTCAACAAAACCGCTAGTTAGGTACCGAAAAAAAAATGTCACTTCCAAAGAACATCAAACATTTGTCTCAAATAAATAATTTTTTTTCAATATATGATTATTCTGTTGACAATTCTAATAGTCGTCCGAATAGTTATATCAACTTATAACAGTACGATGCAATGTAAAAAAGATGTCGCGGCGCAAAGTTGCAAGATTGAAGTTTTGTAAGGTCAAAATTTTTGCTCAATAATCGATTATAGCCTCCCGAAGGGTACTATCAAGTGAAAAAAGTTCTGGCTGCTAAAAATTGTTAGATTGAAAAATTTGTTGTCTAATAGGGGCAACATTTTTTCTCGTTAACTTATTATTCTGTTACAGTTCTGATAGCCCCCAGAATAGTTCTATCAATTATCTGAAGTTACCATTTTCAACCTTTTCTTTATTAAACTTAGCTTCATTGAATAATAAAAATTATTATATCTATACACTTTTAAATTGAGCTTGTACACTTTTTGTATTTTGATTTAAGTGGGGTTATCTTGTAAATAAATAAATATTAAATGATTACCACTTGTAACAGTACGTCACAAAGCAAAAAAGTTCTAGCTTCTCAAAGTTGCAAGATAAGGGCAAAATTTTTTCTCAGTAATTGATTATAATCCCCCGATTAGTTTTATCAAAAGTTATTTTTACTTGTAACGGTACGACGTAAAGCAAAAAACTTTTCAAAGTTGCAAGATTGAAAAATTTGTTGTCTTATAGGGGCAACATTTTTTCTCGGTAATTGATTATTTTGCTGACAGTTCTGATAGCTTCTCGCAAAGTTCTATTAAAAGTTATTTTACCACTTGTAACAAAACCATGCAAAGCAAAAAAGTTCTCGCTGCTCAAAGTTAAAAAGATTAAAAAATTTGTTGTCTGATATTTTTTCCCGATAGGTAATTGATTATTCTGTTGATAGTTCCGATAGCCGCTGGTATAATTATAGTAATAATTATTATTACTTGTAACAGTACGACGTAATGTAAAAAAGTTCTCGCTTCTCAAAGTTGCTATATTGAAAGTCCGATAAGGCCAAATTTTTTTCTCAATAACTAATTATAGTCTCCCGAATGAATAGTTCTATCAATAATGATTTCCACTTGTAACAGTACGAAGCAGAGCAAAAAGTTCTCGCATCTCAAAGTTGCAAAGATTGATTATTATGTTGAATTGAAAAATGTGTTGTCTAGTGGAGACAAAATTTTTTTGATAATAATTGATTATTTTGTTAACAGTTCTGATAGCCCCCCGAATAGTTCTATAAAAAATTATTACCACTTGTAACGTAGCGACGCAAAGCGAAGAAAGTTGCAAGATTGAATAAATTGTTGTTCAGTAGCGAGAACTGTTACAAGTCGTAATCGTTTTTGATGGAACTATTTGGGGGATTATAAGAACTGTCATCAAATTGCTATAAAATCTTGCCTCTATCAGAAATTTAAACCCTTCAACTTCGCAAAGCGGGAACTTTCTTATTTTGCGTTGTCATTTTTGGTAGAACTATTCGGGGGGCTATCAGAACTGTCAACAGAATTATATATTGAAACAATTTTGTTCATATGAGAGGAATGTTTAATGTTCTATGGAGGTGAACATTTTTTTTCGGTAACTAGCGGTTCATCCTTTCTTCCATTCTTCTCATCCTGTTTACTACTCGAATTAATAATTAATATCCGATCTGGAAGACGAATTACACAAGGTATCACAGAGGTATTAATTCTAGTGTAGAAGACAATGACAGTTTTGTATAGTTTGAGCAATTTCTTTAGTTTTTTTGTTATCATTGTGTTCCCGTAAGTAAGAGTTTGCTTATTCCAGTAGCTTAAAGTTAACGTTACTCGATTATAAGTAACAATGTTGTTTCTGCAGAAGTTGTTTTTACATTTTTTGCAAAAACTTTATGGTGCAAGTGTATTAAAATCAAATCAAATACTATATAGGAGTTTTGTATGACAATGACTAAGTGTATACGTCAGTTGTATAAATAAAAAAAGGACATTAAAGAATTTCATGAATGCACCAAAATTATACAGAGCAGTATTAAAAAGGTCCTCACAACACTACTTCAATAGTGAAGATTCACAATAAAAAGTTTTTTTACTATGTTGTAATTGTTAAGATTTATAGGTTTAGATCTTATCAAATTAGTAGGACTAAAATTAGATTTTAACATACAGCTGTTCTACTAAAAAACCTAAATTAAACTCAAATTAATCCAACCAATTAAAAAAAAAAACATCGGCTGACGTCAAACACCAAAGTTAGTTAACCTAACCTTGCAATTTGGTGTGATTTTATCTCAAACCGTATTAAAGGTTGTATAGTTTTCGTTGACAGTAAAATTTTTACGTGATAATTCGTGTAACGTTCGTAAAAAAAGTGATTAACTTAAATCGTACTAAAATCTATATATGTAGCTCTTACATCGATCGTGTATTTTAATCGTTGATTAATTGTTAACTTCAAGTTCCTGTTTTTTTAAAAAAACAGTTAATTCCATCTTAACACATCTAAGTAGCCCGAAATTTGTAAATTAGATGAAAGCGTCACTATTTAATTTACTGTTTTTTACTTCGATTTCTAGTATTAAAAATTTCTTCACTAAAATAACAGCCAGTTATACCATCTACGAAACAAAACAAAAAATAAGATGAATAGCTTTTTAGAATGTAACTACAGGCTAGCAAATTCAACTGTCCCCCTGAAGATCGAATGCTTTAGTGTTTGTTGTGTTTTGATCTTCGTTAAAAGTTATTTCCTAAAAACGCGAGCATTTTTTAATAATATTAGATCAATTGATGTTCACGATTCAAGTGCACAGCTATATTTGCCGGGCTGTACACAAGCTGTCTTTTTTTAATTTTTTTAAATAAGGTTATCAACTGCACATATTCTTTCTTTATAATGAAGATAGCTGTTGTTTTGTTGGTAATTGTGGTTGACTTGATAATGACACCTTGCTGTCTAAACCTGTAGTCACTTAATTTTTGATAATAAAGGAATAGGTGCATTTGATATCTTATTTAAAAATAATATTTCCTTAGTACCTTATACACTTTTATTTTTCTTATTTTGTCTTACTGTTGGTACCACTGACTGTCATTTTACCATTCAAGAAACACATTTTATGTACCTACGTCTGTATTTGCATATATTTGTTACGGGTAACTAATAGATTTTACCGTCAGGTAGATAGTAAAGAGTTAATATAAGCTGGAACATGACTTTTATTGTTATTTTTAGTTTCCTGTCTGTCTGTTCATTTGTTCGCGCTAATCTCTGAAACGGTTGAGCGAATTTTGACAAAACTTATACTACCTGAGCTGTTTTTTCTTTAATTTTTGGTTGTTTGTTTGTCTGTCTTTATCTGGACGTAAATGTGAAATTATATTTTGGCGGGAATTTCATTGCCGGCAGAGGATTCGAGAGAGAAAAAACCTTAACTTATTTTAAATAGTACTGCGAAATGTGAATATATATATATATATCAAAAACAACAAATAATAAAATAATAAAAAACAAGTTAGCTTTCAAATACGTCGAATAATTTTACTGTTTTGAGATTAATGTAAGTGAAAATAGATTTTCATCAATTTTGATACAACAATTTGTCAAAATAAGAATTTAAATAAGCACATGGCACTACTATTGAACCAAAGTTACTATTTATAGAATGACAACACGCCGAAATCAAACGCTTGTCAATCATTTCTGAACACAGTGTACAACAAGCATTAGAAAATAATTTTTCGTTTATATCATTTCATTGTGATTTTTTAGTTAAATGTGCTTGAAAAAATATTTCAATGTAGTTCATGTTATCAAGAACTTGTTCATTATCCAATATTTTTTTATCCAAAGAAAAGCTTGAAATCTTGATCAATACTCGGCTAAATAAAATATAATATGACTCAGACTTTTCTAATTGATCTTTAATTCCTTAACAAAAATTAAAAATCTCACCTACTACTAATAAAAATAACAATCACATAGATATTTAAAACAATGACCAACTGTTATATACACCGTGTTTAAAAATGAATGACTTTAAATTTGGGGTTAGTACTACACTACAGTTCATAAAAATTGAATTTGTCGCAGTATAACTTTTCTTTAAAAATTAAACCTAATGGAATGAGATTACTTCGAGATTACTGTACATCTATTAAAAAAATTAACTCTTAACCCAAATAAACACGCCACTTTATTACTTTGTTTTGCGGATAATTTTTCCATTAAATTTTTAATTTGATATGACGGAAAATTTTCCGATTGCCTGACAATTTATTTCTAGATTGGTTCTAACTTCGGTCTCGCTATCTTAATCGTCAAAAACATATGCGTTTCTAAAACAATAACAAAATCGGTTGCCATGAATTTATTTAGACAATGCTGCTTACATTAAATCACGACAAATCTATGATTCCGTAAAACACAGAACACTGCAATTTTAACGATCATTAGGCATAAATTGTCAATTTATTCTGTAATGTGTTCTTCTGGCATTCGGTTAATGGTCGTTATAATTACAATTTAATAGTAAATGGTCATTAACTGTCGTAAATTTTGCCGCGATTTTTAAATTATCCGCTCTTAAAAGTGACAGAAGTGAGGTTATTAAAAACAAACCAAATGTCAAATGACCACCCATCTGCGCAAGCTCATTGGATTATTACTACTTTTAGGGTGTTTCAGGTACAAATTGGAAAACACTTGTGTTTCTTCATTTGTTTTCAATACTTTGATTCAATACTTTATTGTTTTATTATATTCTTAGGCTTCTTAGATCAATAAAATTTTCATTTTTTTGTAAGAAGGGCAAACCAGTGAATATTTTATACAAATTAATCTCCAAAGATGATTTTGTGTCGTATCCGACTTTTATATGTTAGTTATTTTTACCGTGTTCTTAAAATAATCACTCTCTAGTTTCACTAATAAAAATAGATTGCGATTTATTCTTATTAGGATGAAACGTATATCTATAATAGGTTGATATGGTGTATATTAATTTTCAGTTTGTCCTATTACTCCCCTACTTGAACATACAGGGTGTTCCAAAATTCCTAACCGAGATGAAAGTTCTTCTCGAATAATAAATACTGTTTTTTCTTCAAAATGCGAATAAAATAATAAAAACAATGAATAATATAAAAAGCAATTAGGTTCAAATAGTAGAAATGTACATAAATTAGTCGGTAATGCAGACTAATACAATTTTGAGGCAACGATTTAAAAGTGAAAGTTACTTCAACTCCTAAAGTTGAAAATTGAACTTTCACACTAGGACAACCGCTACAAAAAGCCCACTTTCTTATGTATAAATATTTCAAGGTCAATTATAAATGAATACATTTGAGATAGTAGACGTTTTGTTTATTAGTCTGTAACGTATCGGTTGCGATGTGGAGTTTTGTTGCAAGGTTTAATACTTTGAAAACTAATATAGGTACGTATTTTCTGTAGTTCAGTCTTTACTCAATCTTACTACTGACATTTATATTTATAAATATGTACCGGGTGTTCAAATAAAAAAACTGGGCTGGTTAGCAGTCTTGGAATTTTATTTGACATTTCTTTTAACAGAGTAGTCAGATGATACAAAGTTTAGGTTATAATTCAAAGTATCCAAGAAAATATTGATGAATGTCAATTTTTAGGTTATATTTATGTCATGTTTTATTGCAGATGACACGCTATCACGCATATTTTGCTGTACTTTGTGTACATTGCAAAACTGCCCAGTCCAGTTTTTTACACCTGCTACTTTTAGAAATGAAGTAGTTAATAGCAATTGAAACTAAAGTATTATTTTGTTTTGTTTATTTCTAAATATTTCTCATTATATTAATTTATAATTCCCAGCGATGGACTAAAAGTGTACTTTATACACGAAAATTTCTAATACCACAAGAAAAGAAAAAATTATCCGTTACCCTCTTCGTCTCTTGTCTAAAAGTAAAAATTCTATTTTTTTGATGTAAAGATGACAGCTGAAAGTTTTAAGATGACATTTTGGTGAAATTGTTTTTTCTTATGACGTTTTATTTTATATATATATATGTTCGTTACTCCCTCCTTAACGATGACAATTTAATATTTACTAATAACTTAATGAAAGAGTAAAAATTCTATTTTTTGCGGATGACACTCCCTCCCTCCGCATCCGTCTTAACATTTTATTGGCAGCTGAAAGTTTCAAAATGACACTTTGGCGAAATTATTTCTTTTTGACGTCTTATTTTAAAGATATGTTCTTAACCCCCATCATCTCCGGTTTAACTTTTGAACGATAACATTTTTTATCGCGCAATTTTGTGACTTAATCTAAAAGTAAACGTTCTATTTTTGGACGTAAAGATGACATCTGTAAGTGTCAAAATGACACTTTGACAATTTTTTTTTCTTATGACAATTTATTTTATAGATACTTTCGTTGCCCCCCTTCTCCCACGGCTCGAATTTTGTATTTCGTTAAATTATAAATTTTATGACGTTGCCGCCCCTTCTCTGCCGAATATCGTTTGAACGTGGCAATTTTTATCGCTCGATTTGGTGTCTAAAAATCTAAAAGTAATTTTGACGTAAAAATGACTGCTGAAAGTTACAAAATGACGCTTTGGTGAATTTTATTTTAAAAATATGTTCGTAGGGGGCTCCTCCCCCGTCTAACTTTTGAACTATTACATTTTTATTGCGCAATTTGATGTTTTAGTCTTAGAGTAAAAAATTTTGACATAAAGATGACAGTTGGAAGTTTCAAAATGACACTTTAGTTTTTTCTTATGAAGTCTTATTTTCAAGATATTGAATTAAATTTATTAATCCTCCAAAATTGAAGTTGTACATAATTATCCTCGTGAGAATTGTGAAATTAAAGATAACTACCTTGGTTTCAATTTGCCGACGTTTCGCCCGACCTATGTGGGCTCTTTGAAGGCTTTATAAAATTACAATTATTATCTACGCCGTAGGTTGAAAAAAGCCCGCTTAGATCTAGCAAAACGTCGGCAAATTGAAACCAGGGTAATGGTCTTTAATTTCGCCCATTCACTGAAAGGGATTCTCACAAAGATAATTATCTACAATTTTAAACATATGTTGGTTACCCTCCTCTTCACCCGTCTAACTTTTGAACAATGACAATTTATGTGTTATGACATCTTATGTTAAACATGTGCTCGTTACTCCCCCTCTTCGCCCTCTAACTTTCGGACGATGACAATTTTTATAGCGTAATTTGGTGTCTTAATCCAATAAAAATTCTGATTTTTGACGAAAAGATGACAATTGAAAGTTTCAAAATGACACTTTGGTGAAATAATTTTTTCTTATGACGTCTTATTTTAAAAATATGTTCATTACCCCCCTCTTCTTCAGCCCAACTTTTGAACGATGACAATTTTTATTGCGCAATTTGGTGTCTTAATCTAAGAGTAAAAATTCTATTTTTTGACGTAAAGATGGCCGCTGAAAGTTTCTAATTGACATTCTGGCTAAATTATTTTTTCTATGACATCTTATTTTAAATCAATGTTCATTATCCCCCTCCTCTCTCGTCTAACTTTTGAATGAGGACTATTTTTATAGGACAATTTGGTGTTTTAATCTAAAAGTAAAAATTTCATTTTTTGACGTGGAGATGACAGCTGAAAGTTTCAAAATGAGCTCCGGCGAACTTATTAAAAGAGAGAGTTAATGACATAGACCAAATTTCCTATGATTTAACACATATGTAATGGACAAAACAATTTTTACTCTAGAAATGTTTGAAGTTACTTACCTACTCTCAATAAATACAGTCACATTTTGTATCAAGTTCAATACCTTAAAATTCTAATTTTCAAAGTCGTTTGTTGAATTAAGAATAATTTCATCTTTAAAATCAGAGTGTTTCCATAAGAAAGATATTTTCAAAATAGTTTGAAACTTTCGACTGCCAAAAAAAATACAAATCTATTGTTCAATAATTGTAGTAGGGGTGAGGAACTTTTGGTCTTCACTGTATAGTATATTTGCTTTTTGCACATCTTGATCTAAAATCACAAATAATCATTTCGTGACATATTTATCTAAAACGAAAAAAATTTCAAGAAGTTGGCATTTATTTTATTTTTCTATCTGAATAATCATTTACATATATTTATAATGGTATCAAAGGTCTTTTTGTTGACGTCAACTATCTTACTCTACGCCCATGTTTTTAACCAATGGCATAATCTTATAGAAAGTGAATGTTTATATTTTTTATTTATAACTACGAAATACAGTTGAAGTTTGGACTTTCCTATCACAATATACGATTTCTTAGAATCTTATTTTTATCATAAAAATTTCAAGTGCACATATTCCTGTTTGGATACCTTTTATTTTTTCTATATCATCGCTTTTAATTTGATCTGATAATTGTAAAGCATATTTTTTATTCAAAACTTGCAGGCAGACTTTAAAAGTTGCTGTAAATTACGCGATAGATTTGTACAATTGTAAACAAACAGCGAGAATTACTCGACATCTTTTTAATCCTTTTGGTACTCATCAGGATTGATTTATTTATTTATTTATTCGTATGGTACATTATACAAATATTGTATTGTGATGTTAGTGTTATGTATGGTGTCCCAGAAGATCAGTATAAACCTGTATAGTGTGGTGACGAAACCGTGTGCAATAGTGGATTGGTTCGTCTTGGCAAAGCATTTACTTCAAGGTTTAGGAAAACCACTAAAACCTAAACATGCCAATCCATACCCACCCTAGTATTCACATGTAATAATATTAATCAAGTGTGTAAACATTATAAAAGGTAAACAAGAACATAAAATATAACAGCACAGCCATTGCATGACGACATATAATGGACCGGTCCAAGCGCCAGTCACGACAATGACGAAAAAAATAGTAGGTTAAAGAAATAGCAAAACAAAATAATGGAAAAACAGATAATTAAGACAAAAATACAAAATATTGCTGAACTTCAGATGTCCTTCAGATTCGTAAGCCATAATATTGCTTCATCCATTAAATTATGAATGTTTGGAAACCCTCCTTTAAACTTCGTTAATTGACAATCCTCTACAATATGTGTAACGGTCTCTGGTTTGTTTCCACAGTCACAATTTGGATTAGAAATCGCACCCCATTTAAGCAACATAGAGTTGCATTTTGAATGACCTGTTCTTATGCGATTTATTTTTGACTAAATTTTTCTTTTTTGATCAAAGCCCAGTACTTCTATTGTTGGATCATCAATGAGATGTTTATTGAAAACATCAACTCCAGACCATAATTTTTTCCAATCTTCAACTTCAGAAAAAGTCGTACTTAAGTAGTCTTGCAACCATATGATGAACATACAGAAAAAGCAATTTGTTGTGTAATGATTTGTTTCTTAAAATTTTAAACTTGTTTTTTATGAAAGGGAAGCGGATCTTGTTTCCAACCGTTTTAATTAGCAATTTCATGCCAAATCTTAATTTTATGAAAACATATCTGTAGCACATTTATATTACGTCAACAAAATACTGTTACTACATAATATTTATATTATAGTTTTATCATGTTTGACAACTGAAGGATTCTTGTTTTTTTGTGATAACATTTACGCAATATAATCTTGTTTTTTTAAAACTTAATTTGTTTCTAGATTTGTCCTTATCAAAATTTTCTGTGATAGTGATAGTTTTTAACAACTGCAGTCTACACACAAAACGTTTCTTCGACTAGTTTGGAAAGCTTAAAATTTCGATATAATGATGTCTTCGATAGTAATGACGCCGACAGTACAAAAAATCATCGCAGTTTCTTTAAAGTAAAGTTGCCACATTGTAAAGCGCGTAAATCTACTTAAGAAAATTAGGAGTCTTGGTTTTTTATTTCACGAGTGTACATTTTCAGCTTCGACATCTCAAAAAAAAACTTTCAAGTTTATTTCATCTATTTATGCGTTCACTTAAATTAAGCAATCACCAATAAACAATTTTCCGTACGTAATTAATTGATTTTTTTCTTTTGGGTTATTGAATCCCGTTTTGAATTTGAAAAGTAATTACGTTCGTGAATTAATTCCCTCTTCCACGGGCGAGTATACAGCAAATTAGAATTTTCCATTTAATTTTAAAGCCTGAAAATCTGTTTAAATCTAAAAATATATGGCAATAATTGTTGCGTTATGTTTCAAACGGAAAAATTATGTTCATGTTATGATCACAACTAATTGGGTAAATCATAGTCATGTATCATTATATCATTAACAATAGAAATAATGGAAACTTAAATGAAAGAGTTTCTCCGTTTCCTGTGTAGGATAATCATATCTTAATATCAATTACGCCTAATGTATGTTCGTTTTAATTATACGTACTGATTATTTTGCGAAGTTGTGTAACAAGGATTTTATATTTATCTGTTCATGTTGCGTCACAACATACAAAATTTTGATTGAAAAAGCGAAAAAAAAACAGATACGATAAATATAAATAACAACAAATAACCTTTAAACCGGGTTCCGGTACCTAGTTGTTGAAGATCGCCGTGCGCTTTTTAAGACCGCAATTGTAACTTAAAATTTTGCATCGAAGAAATTAGATATTACAAAAATGGGACCCATATGAAATACGGGAAAGAAGGTAAAAAGCAAAGGGGGATACGCAAGAGAGGAAATAAAAAGGCTAAGATGGGAAGGTTGAAAGATAAAAGTAACAAGAGACAAAGAAAACCAAATGCATGAAAGAATTACACAAGGAAAATATAACTAGAAGCACAAAGATTTAATAGTGAATAGAATTCCAAACTACTTAATAGAGAGGAAAAAGAAACACGTTCAAATTCACCCTCGAACATACTCTACGTAGATACTATAATGTGGCGCATAGCCATAACTTTGAGATTAAATATTTTCGTTTTAAAATATTATTACCATTTTCATTCTTTGATATGTTTATAATTATAAAAACTATTTATTGCTGAATTTGCTTAAAAATTGATCCACGCCAACACGTTCAAATCCATCATTGAACATACTCTACGTAAGGACTATAATGTCGCGCGTAGCCATTATTATTATGTATATATATATATATATATATATATATAATGTACAATTATAAAAACTTTTATTGCTAAATTTACTTAAAAATTGGTCCACACCAACACGTTCTAATTCATGCTCAAACATACTCTACGTGTGCACAATAATGTCGGGCGTAGCGTAGATCAAATATTTTCGTTTAAAAAAATATCAGCATTTTTATTCTTTGATATGTTCTGTTTATAATTATAAAAGCTATTGATTACTGAATATGCCTAAAATTTGTTCCACGCCAACACGTTCAAATTTACCCTCGAACATACTCTACATATGCGCGTATCTATAACTTTGAGATCAAATATTTTCGATTTAACAAATATTAGCAGCATTATTCTTTGGTATGTTGTTTATAATTACACAAAAATGTTTATTGCTGGATTTGCCTAAAATTTGATCCACTTCAACATGTTTAAATTCATCTTCGAACGTACTTTACATAACTTTGTGATCAAATATTTTCAATTTAAAAAAATAAATATTAGCATTTTTGTGCTTTGATATGTTGTTTATAATTATAAAAACTATTGATTGCTGAATTTATCTAAAAATGGATCCACACCAACACGTTCAAATTCATCTCCAAACATACTCTATGTGTCGACTAATAATATCGGGCGTAGCCATAAGTTTGGGGTCAAATATTTTTGTTTTAAAAAATATTAGCGTTTTTAAAATTCTTTGATATGTTGTTTATAATTACAAAAACTATTTATTACAGGATTTGCCTAAAAATTTATCCACGTCAAACCGTTTTAATTCACCCTCGAACTTACTTTACGTATGGACTATAACATAACTTTGAGATCAATTATTTTCGATTTAAAAAAAAATTAGCATTTTTGTTCTTTGATATGTTGTTTATAATTATAAAAACATTTTATTGCTGAATTTGCCTGAAAATTGATCCACGCCAAAACGTTCAAAATCACCCTCAAACATATTCTATGTGTGGACTATAACGTCGCGCGTAGGGTACGCGACGTAGTGGGATGTTGTATATAATTATAAAAACTATTTATTGCTGAATTTGCTTTAAAATTGATCCACCCCAACACTTTCGCATTCACCCTCGAACATACTCTACGTATGTAATGTCGCGCGTAGCCATGACTTTGAGATCAAATATTTGCGTTTAAAAAAATTTTAGCATTTTTATTCTTTTATATCTTGTTTATAATTACAAAATTTCTTTCAATTTTTCATTATTAAATAAAATTAGAAACTATTTATTGCTAAATTTGCGTAATAATTTATCCACAGTTACCCATGTATTAGTGTGCTTTGTAAATTTGTTTAAACATTTTTTTAAATAAATGTTAAATTAAGAACTATTTGTGTTTAATTGTTGTTTTAGTAGTTATAAACATTTTACTCAATATATACACATATGATATTTACATAGTGTTACAGGAAAATTGATTTTTATGGCTAACTTCACATGTGTAAAAAGGGTGCTAAAATTCTCTTATTTATAAAATTTGAGTAAAAAACTGCTAAAGAAATTACATGTCGTTATTTAAATAGCCACGCAATTATGTAATTTTTTCAATAACAAAATAGTAACGAGTGGTGATTTAATCGACACCATATGCATACCATATGAAGTGACTCAATAAATTTTAAGCAAAGATCATTGTTATTGAAACATGTTCGAATAATGTCGGACTTATTAATTGCAATTGCAGTAATTAAAAAATATAGATCAGTTGTGCCAACCACTGATAAGAAACTTCCGAATAGATAAATAATTCATTCGAATGCATTTTATTTGTTAGTTTAGTGTGAATTTTCGTTTCGCATTTAGTTCAAGGCGCACTAGTGCGTAATTTTTCCAACATTTTAATAAGCTTGCTCCGTTTGTTTGCACATAATCTTGTAATCGATTTCCCGATTAGGTAGAACCTTGAAATTTTGCCTACAAAGCAATACAATATTTAATAGGAAAATGAATTTTTAGTCAAAATTAACATTTTGATAATATTGCATTCTTACAAACTCTCGTTGGTGTCGAGAAGAGCAAGTCTTGTCTACTGATTTTGCGGTACCAGGTTCAAGTCTTCTGCTGGGAACGTATTTTTTTGAATAAATTACTGAATGAATGTTGATTAAATTGAATTTTCATTATAATGAAATAGTAAAAAAAAATTTACCATTATTTTGTTGACGGTATCTCGATACGTTTGCGATAAATTTCGTATAAAGACTAAACTGAAAAATGATTTTATTAGAAAATGTACAGAAAAGTGGTGGTTTAAAAAAAATGTTTTTATTATTTACAAAGTCGGTTTTACCATTCGTACATCGATTGCTTATATAATGTAATTTCAACAACATGATGTACTAGAAGGAACTGGTATTGAGGGAATTAAGTTCGTTGAAAGTTAATTCAATTTATATTCATTTTGTATAATACAATAAAGCGAGTGTTATGTCCCTGACTTTATATAACGGCAGTGAAAAATACGAATTATAATGAAACATGACAGAAACTCATATGTTGACATTTTTTAAATTAAACACTTAATTTTGTACAGGAAATATAAATGTTCGTAAATACTTAATATAAAATTCATCCTATGATGTGCACAAATAAAAGTTGCATAAACATTATGACTTATTGAAAAACAAAAAACTTTGTAGGATTTCATCGTGTGGTTTTTAGCCATTTGTATGAGGTCAAGGATTAAATCTAATGGTTGGGTTTATACCGCCGAACAAGTTTATATTCTTTTGGGTAATTGTCAAATTTACCAGTTTTATTATAATAATAAATTAAAACTAAGAAATATATGAAATTTGTTTTGGGGGCCGTACATTTTTGGACCACTTTTAGATCCTTGCCCTTGGTGGTGATAATTATTTTTCAAATTTTCTGGGTGAATAGTTTCTGAGAAATTTGAATTTAAAGGCGAGAAAACTTGTAAGTAACAATTACCTACATGTCACTTTATTAAATATTCAAACGGTTGAGCTTCAGCTTTCTATCTAATAGCATCATTTTGAAAAAATATTCATCTTCTCAAGAAGAAGGTTGCGTCGAATAAGACCTCAGACCGAGATGGATTTCTTCTCTCAAATTTATTATTGTTGTACGGACAGATTGTAGTGTGGAATAGCCCCGTCCTGCTGGAACATCAACTGTTATTCTCGATAATCCCAATCAAAATCGGATCAATGTTATTTTCCAAAAATCTTGGTTACACATTTACATAAATAAAAAATGGACCACTAATATGGTTACCAAAAGTTCCAGCCCACAATTATTCTGGATGACTGGATATTGTATACCACCCTCTAAATTGGAAAAACAAATATTGAAAAGAAAACAAGGATTATTAATGACTCATTCGCTTATTATTTCACAAATAAAATTGAATAAATCAAAAGTTTCTAAACATTTTTAAAAAAATTCCTAATAATTATTTTGATGTGTTCTAAAACAAATCGTTTTCAAGTGGTGACCCAGTATATTTTTTCACTGGTATATAACCCTATGATCAATTAAAAAAATCAAGTGGTAACGAAAACTGTAGGCATCCACATTTATGTTAAGTGAATCAAAATATCAAATAAATAAGTCATAGAACTACAATCAATACGTTTTACAACAAAAAATTATAAATAGCAGTCAAAAATGTATACGTAGTTCATGAAATTCGGTACATAGTCGGCAAGACTTGTTTAAATACTATTTTAAACGAACTTTAAGATGTTAACAATGTAATACCGTTATGTGTCAAAATCTACCTGGTTTTGAATAGTTACAGTTTTTATAGAAAGTTTGCCTTATAGAAATGGTTCTTATTGGATGAAAAAAATTGTTTAAAACGCAACGTTTATATAATTAAATTGAAAACGTTTAATAAAAGAACTAAATAAAAAAAAAGACTCTAAAAATTATTTAATTTTAACCTCAGGGCTTGAGTTCGTTTATATGAAAAATTGTTTTCATTCAATAACAAATTTAGTATGCCATACTATTATTATTAAACAAATTTTAACTAAACTATGTGCACGTTTTTAGAAAAATTTAATCTAAATACTAATATTCAATTTTTATTTTTATAAATCTTAAATCTCTAACCTTTTAACGTTAATATTGTTCTGGACGGCATGGAAAATTTCTTTAAACCATTTGATGTTTTATTCGTTTCCATTCAATTTTAAATTTCCCGATTCATTTTGCTCACTCAAATGCACTTTTCTCAATGAAAAAAAAATGGGGTTTTAATTCATGAATTTATAACTTTAAACTTGACTTGCTAAATGTCAAACTGTTTCCCACTTCTATTAATCTCTGCATCTTTCACCCTACGTTCGGTTACAAATTATTTTTACTTTCACACGTCCTCCTGACAACTGCACTTTATTTTTCGCAATTTTAGTGTCTTGTTCACTTAAAGAAAATACCATTTATATCCCATGCATTCAACAATTTAGAAATAAATGAATGTATCTTTTCAACTAATCAAATTCTTAATTATTTGTAGGTCGGTTTTAGAAATCTTATATAACTTTAATTACCTTTATTTTACGTTTGATTTGAATGGAACATTTACTATAAACCCACATTATTACTCAAATTTCTATTTTGAAAATTTGTTTTTTATTTAAAATAATTCCCTTGTTTTATAAATTTATTTAAATCTTCTAGAATAAATAAATTCAAATAAAAATTGTAGATCAGTTAATTTAATATCAAACATCATTGGGTGACAAAATTTTTTTTATAATGAATATTCTTGTTGTTACGTGATTTCCTCGAATCACAGTGATTACTTATTGTTTGAAAAAAATTTTAGAACAAAATTTATAATTTTATTTTGACTATTCAGATTATGCTCAAAATTTAGGTGTAATTCCGTATTATAAAAAACACTTCAAAGCTTTATTAAAAGCTATAGAAAAAGTAGTTAAAATAAAAGTTGTCAACAAATTAATGTACAATTAATACCCTTGAAGTCACGTGATCACCTTATCACGGTGGTTCATCCTGTGGGATGAAAAAATTATTTAAAAAAAATGTTATTGATAGAAAATGATAATATCTTTTTAAAGTAACATTTTGATATCTGAATTATACTCAAAATTTATCATAAAAACACTAATCACTAAAATGACCTTTTGACTATGTGGATGATACTCCAAAATGTTGTCATATTTTCGTATTGTAAAATGTACTCTAATTGCCAAAAGTTCTGTATAATTAAAATTATTTAACTGTAGAAGCTGTTGAAAAAGTTGTTCAAATAAAAACTTGTAAATCAGTTAATATCTTAGAACTTTGGATACTTGTTGATGGGTAAAACTTCTGTATAATTAAATTAAAACCGTTCATTTAAAAAATTTTATTGAGAATGTTCCTCTAAGGTGACATTTTGACTATTATGCACAAAAAGTAGTCATATCTGCCCCATTATAAAGAACACTAATTGCTTCTATGTAATTAAATTTTAAAAATTTATATAAAAAAATAAATTTTATCCTTTTTGATACATACATAGAGGATCTTCTTTCTAAAGTAACATTTTGACTATTCGGATGATGCTCAAAATGTAATCACATCTCCCGTATTACAAAAAGAACACAAATTGTAAAAACTTTTGGTCAATTAAATTAAAAACGTTTATTTAAAAAAAATAAGGTGTTTTTGATTATTTAAAAAAATTGATAATGTCCCGTCTAAACTGACATTATGACTATAAAAACAACACCAATTGTAAAAGCTTCTGGATAATTAAATAGAAAACATGTATTTAAAAATTTTTTTATTATTAAAAAATTGGGAATGCCCCCTTTAAAGTGACAATTTGACCTTATGGATTATGCTCAAAATGTAGTTACATCTCCCGTATTACAAAAAGAACACTAATTGAAAACTTTAGTAGAATCAAATTAAAACGTTTATTTAATAAGATTTTTTGATTATTTAAAAAATGATAATGTCCCATTTAAACTGACATTTTGACTATAAAAACAACATCAATATGCAAAACCTTCTGGATAATTAAATTAAAACATTTATTAATTTATTAACATTTTTATTATTAATATCCCCTCTAAAGTGACATTTTGACTGTCCGGATTACACTCAAAATGTGGTCATATCAATTTGTAGAAAAATAGAAATTCAACTAAAAGTTGTGGATCAGTTAATAAAAAATTTTATCTACTCATGTATAAAAAAGTATGTATTTTTAAATGGAGAACTGTGAGTAAAATTGAATTTTACGCACGATTTTAAAATTAGTGTGTGAAGTAAACACTTCACGCACCCATTTTTAGTTTAATTACTAATCATGCTACCTTTGATAAAACAACTTGCTTGATTTTGAATTAAAACATAACCCTATCTTTATTCAATTTTTAGTGTATCTAAGTACATTATTATAAATAATTGATTATAGATATTTACTGAATTAAATGTCCAGCATGTCTGAGGAAGTGAACAATACACCTCGGAAGATTACAAAAAATTGAGCAATTTCTTTACCAATCTCCAGATAATGAATATTAATTCGTAGATAAAATTTTGTGTAACACTTGTGTGTGAAGTACTGCACACACTTGTATCATAAATAACTATTTCTGTATAATTAATACTCTTTGTGTCACGTGACTACCGTATGCAATCTGAAAATGGATAGAGTTTTAAAAACACGCTATTTGACGTCTGCTATTCTATATAATAAAAATGACACATTCGAGTGTCAGCATAAATCTTTGGTCATACTCACTACAAAAAACGTTACCAATTACCACTAAATTCTCTATATATAAAAATTACTTTTTTAAAGAACAACTCAACTCGTCGCTACGCAGATTGTTTTGAAATGTCTAACAATGGATGGGATTCTACTATACAGGGTGTCTCAAATAAACCGTACCTATGTAAATTTTTTTTTAAATTGCAGTAGGTAGACATTTCGTCATGCTATTTTGTACAAAGTATTTTTAATTGAATATACTCTTTTTAATTACAATAATAACAAATATGTCGCACTTCCGGAAGTACCAGGTGGGAGTATTGAGTATTTTTAAACAGAAACTTCTATTTTTATATTTTCTAGTTGATACTTGGTTAAATTTTAAGGTCTTTGCATACTTTTTGATTAAAAAAAAAATTTTTGGATAATTTTTATGATGAAAGTGCACTAAGGTCTAACTGTGATACCCTGTACATAGAAACATAACCTTAATGGTTATTTAAATTTAATAATACAGATTCAAACATAGAAATTGAAACTTAAGTTTAAGCATCGGTTTAACTAACAGTTATTTAACACTCATTACATGTTGAACCCCTAATTATATTGTTTTATTAGAGATGCATATAAACAAAAATTCTGTAATGGGTTAGATACAAAGTTCGTGCATACAGGGTGCGCTAAATAAAAAAATTAATTGTACACCCTGTATGTTCTAATTGTAAAAATGTAATATATAGAAAAGGCAATCTCACTTTGGTTGCACGTCACGTATGACGTAAACTAACGCCCAAAAAATTTTTTTGTATATATTAATCATTAGACATTAGTGTATTGAAAGTTTCCAGGTTTTTCTTGTGTTGAATGTTGATACAGTGTTGCCGAATATTTATGAGCGTCTCTGTATCTGTCAAAATTAATTTGTGTTGTTTATCTTCGAAGTGCGCATATGTTAATAAACAGTTTGGATGTAATTAACTAAAATGCACTTTGTATGTTATATTTATGAAGGAAGAAAATGATAATTAAAAGGAATTATTAAAGTAAACCTCCAAAAGTGTTTTTTTTAAATAATAACCTATAAAATTTACTTAGACAGCAGTGCGCAAATCCGACAACGTTTTTTCCAAATACGTCACTAGATTTAATGACGTACAACCAAAGTAAGATTGCCATTACTATACAAGAGCTTTTATACACGTTGAGAAGTGCATTTAATCATTATTAAAAAAAAAAAAATTCATTTAGGAATTGAAATAAATAACTGGTGTTTTTATATTAAATTTAATTACAAAACTGGGCAATTTTAAATTAAATGATCCAAACATAACATTAATTTAAGGCTTCGATTTTTAGATAAATAATCACTTAATGTACTTTTCCACACCTGCTGAATACAATGCTATGTTTGTATTGTAGAAATTAATAAAAGAAAGTCGATTAAAAATGTTCAAAATTACAGAGTGTACCATTTCAAGAAATTATTTATGTTTTATTGGACATACCTGAGTATGATTATAATAGAAGCATATATTTTTTGCTATATAACTTTTAAAATCTCAAATAACAACAAAAAATAGAGGTTGGGGGTAAAATCATCACTTTCGGACTCTTATTATTTTTTAATACACCTTACGACAAATAAATCACGCAATAAGAGACTTCCTGGGAGTAATACAAGTATAAAAAAACAATGGGGAGTAATACTAATTAGGTTACATAAATAATGCATCATGGTACTTATACGAAAGGAAATTTTAGGGCATAGGGTCATATCGGTCAGGTTGCTGAAATGAAGTATAATTTTATTAAATTGACCAGAAAACTGAACGTCAACTTTTCGAATGTTTTGCAAAAATTTATGTCATAATGTCAATAATTGTATTTGATAATATCACACTTGAATGATGTACTTACAGATTATTTTTCATATCATTTCAATTTCATTTGACGAAAAGCATGGGCTGGTTATATTTACGTGTTTGTAATTTTCCTCAAATAAATACTGGACATTGTTTTTAGATGTTTGGCTTCGTTCCTTACAGAATTTATTGGGATGCCTATTTGCAAATTGCGTCAACAGATGTAAATAGATTACACAAAAATGATCACCTTTAGACTTTGGCTTCTCAATGTTTGACGCATCAGTCCGTAAAGATGTTCCTAAGTATTTATTTTTCTAAATATATAGTTTTTTTTTGATAAAATACAAATTTAGGTAAATTCAAATATAAATAAACTGAGGAGATTTAAAATTAAATTATGCCAAAGGAGTTTTATTAATTTTTCACCAGATTTTGTAACTTTTACCTAGATAGATTTCATTCATTTCGAATGAATCGATTTTATTTATTATTTATATTCAGCAGTCAATAAATTTTTAATACGTCTATAAATTTAGCCTACATCTTTAATTTTTTTAAAAATCTGAATGCTCCTTGTAGGGTTCCCTATCGATTTTAGAAATAGGTCTGTCGTCGAAAGAATTCAAAATAACACTTGAAGTTAGGGGGGCAACACATTTTGTTGCTATCAATTTTAGCGATATAGTTGTTAATAATTATTGATAAAACTATAAAACTCATTGGGGGGGCTATGACAACTTTTAACAAAACTGCTTGGTTACCAAAAAAAATACCTCCATAGAATTCTCTCATATGACAAATTTGTTTTCAATATAAATTTATTCTGTTGCCAGTTCTGAGAGCCCCTAGAATAGTTCTGTCAAAATTGATTACAACTTGTAACACTACAGCGCAAAAAAATGCTACCGCTTTGTCAAGTTGATGAATTGAAAATTTGTGTAAGTCTGATAGGGGCAACATTTTTTCTCTATATGTCATTATTATGTTGACACTTCTGACACAAAATCATAATAGTTCGTTCTGCAGAAGTTTTACTTGATGTCGGAACGCACGCTGTACCCACGCGCAAGAATATTTTTCATGACTTGAGCGGAGCGGTTATAGAAAGCTTACTATTTATTAGCAGTGACATTTCCCGATATATCGCACAATAGGAAATCGGCGAATTTATTTTAGCTACACCTTGGCTACTCCTGGCTGCGTGTGGGTACAGCGCGAACGCTACTTAAGACCAAAATAGTTCTGTTAAAACTTATTACCACTAGTAACAGTACGTACCATAGCTGTTGACAGTTCTGAGAACTTCTTTGCTTTGCGTCGTACTGTTAGAAGTGTGACAATAATTTTAATAGAACTGTTTGGGGGACTATCGAACTGAACCGTAAAATCAATTATCGAGCAAAATTTTGTTCCTATCGGAGACACAAATTTTCAATTCTTGAACGGAACTTTTCTGTTTTGCGTCGTAAAGTTACAAGTGGTAATCATTTCTGATGCAACTATTCGGGGGCTATCAGAACTGCCAACAGAACAGTCATATGTTGAAAAATTAGTTCATGAGACGAATGTTTGAAGTTAGCAAAGAAGTTATACCACTGCTTTCAAAGAGGGAACTATTTCTAAATTCGTTAGAACTAGAACGCATTCAGAACTCTACTAATTGTTTTTTTAAATTTATGATGGAGGGGGGTGGGTTAACTTCACTGAAGGAATTTAAATTTTAGTGAATACATTAGCAGGATTCTTTATTATTCATTTTCAACTTTTACCCAATTAATAATAATGTAAATAACATTACCGAGCATCAACTAATAACTGTAACCTTACAACCAACGTCATCGTTACAATAATTAGCGATACAAGTAACGTTACTCAATAATTTTAAAGACTTCGCTCTGGAGCCACTGGAGTTTCTACATGTCGCAATACTTATTGATCTTACTAGAATAAGTTAGAATGATCGCGGGGTTCTACAACTGAACGTTCTATTATCTTCTCTTGTATATTATTTTACATCTGTAAAGGCTGTTACGGTTTATTTGTAAACAAATTATATATTAGGCAGCAGTGTCGAAAACCTGGCCGGCAGCTCTAGTAGTCGTAGAGTGGTCGTGGGCTTACTTACAAATAATTAGATCGAAGGCTTGCACAATACAAATTAATAAAATAACAATTAAATAGAACAATTTGTTCATAGAAAGAAATATCTGGTTGGGCGTGGCCGCATGAATTGATAATTATAAACAGATAATGGGAATTCGGTTTAAATGTGACCCACGAGTACAGCAAAACATATCCGTAAAGCACCGGGTGCTCAACGTCAAATTTAACGTGATAGAACAAAGCGCACACCACACAATTAAAACTAATTTCTCGAAAGATGTCAGGTTCAGGGTAAAAATCCCTAAAAGTGGTAGCTAGGCTGCGTATAGATGCTCGACTACGTTGCTTTTATCTGGTCAGCCAAACGTTCCTTGTTTTAAAAGTAAGGAAGTTAGTAAACGACGCCTTCTTAATCCTTGCCGTCTAGACCTGACACTTTTTGACCATAGCACTAATCTTATCTTCAACTTTGAACATGTCTACGTTGTTTCCTTGCAAGCTTAACGTTAACACAATCAAGTGTTTAAACACATCATCTAAGTACGCAGTTGAGCAAAGCAAAGAAATGTCATTGAGCAAATATGGTGTCAACCTCATCTTTAAGTTCCAAAATCTTACATACCAATAACGAACTTTCTGCTCACTGTCAATCTCTTTGCATGAAGAAGATTATAGTTAATGATTTGAACTACTTCGTTAAGTATCTTCTGCAATAGTGCAGGTAATCGTTTGCCTACTAAGGTTTCACGATAAATACGTTTGTCAATTTCACCGCAGGGGACACTACTTGATAGTGAGATTGAAGTTTTGTTGACAGCCATTGATTTATCTCAATTCCACACATTTTGTCTATGTTCATTGAAAAAATCATTTAATGCCTTAAAAATATAACTATTCAGTTGTATGAAGTAGAAAATCTTCGAGTATCTGGTCCTCCCACAAACATCGTGTCAAAACCAACATTATTTCTTCTTTTGATATGTTTATGCTTTTATTCAATTGTAGAGCATACATGTCGCTCGTGCAAACTCTGACTAGTAATGGATCTTCAATGTTATTGGCCATATTACTGATATTCGTCTTTGGGCAGTATTGACCAGAGTGTTTATTAATGTTTTATGAGATCTTTTAAGCTCTTCTAATTTATTTTGAAAAATCTTGTGCTCTGCGCGCTTTGTTTGAAGATTTCGATTGAGTTTGCTGGCTTCATACACTAATTCGAAAAGTTTTCGTAGTAAATTACACATTGACGTTTAGGTTGTCCTGTTGAGAACCAGTGTGCTAAACAAATAAGATTAACGTAGAGAAGTCATCTGATGGGACCGTAATGAGAAGCAGTTTTCGGTTTTATAACGAAATTTTTTTCAACCCTGGAACCTTGATGAAACCTAAACGTATAAACTAATATTTCGACTTCTTCTTCTTAGTATAGGACATTGTAAATGTAAATTACATTTTCTTAACGTCTTTTTTAGGTTAATATAGAAACTTATGTTTTGAAACTTGATATATTTTGTTTCTTGAATTTTTAAAAGAAAATTCATTTTCTAGGAAAAAATTATTCCTACGTTTAATTTAATTTTTTTGTGATATTTTCATATCTGCAGGCAAGACCCCTGTCAAGTTTCAGATCCATTGAACATACAAGAAAAAGTTGTTTTGAAATTGATTTATTTTACTTTTTGATTTTTAAAGGAAAATTTACAATTTTTAGAAAATTTATTGATTCAGTTCGCAATTATTGGATTACGAAAATGCGCAGTTTTTAAAAATTTCGTTAGATGTGCGATATTCTATTTACATTCGAGAATTTTCATTTGCGTCAACCGTATTTCTGAAACGTATACAAATTGCAATCTTATTTTCATTATTTTTGTTTGGTCGAGACGATAAAATTAATTGAATATCGGTATTGATATGAGTAATTAATCAATGCAAACGTTATTATAAAGTTTAAACTTGCTGACGATAAACAAAAATTACTATCTTGGTTTTTTAAATAAAGATATTCCTAATTATGCCTTAGAAGCTATAGAACTAATTAATGATAATTTCTAAAACTGTTCTCGAAACAACGTTAAGTGTTAATTGTCCGGTAATCGTTGTTTGTTACGACACATAGGTACCTAATTGTCGAATTTTATCGCACTATAATGAACTACGGTTACAAAACAATTTTAGAAGAATGGTATTAATTGTTTCCATACACGTGCGTGTATTTACAACATTGTATGAACTCAATAAATGGAAATTACTGCATCCATTCTCTGATGATTGAAGTTGTAATTAAAAAATTAAGTTGTTACAGTGTTGCTCGAAATCGTTTTCCACCCAAATACTGATTAATTTCTAATTAAACCCAAAATCCGCTTCCTTGACTACGATACCATTTCTCGAGCCCCACTTTTAAAAAAAATTTGGCAACAAAAATAAGCTTTCATAAACATATGAGGCTTTGCGAAAGATTTTTCACACCGTGTAATATTAGTTGTGCACATCAAAACCAGTTGTAATTTTGTTCAAATTATGTTGATTTAAATGAGGTTCACTTGTGCGCATTCTGAATACGCTACTGTAGGAAATAGATGACTTATGTACATTCTTTTGCATTCTATTTTCTTTAGTAAGCACGAAATATTCCTAGAGTTGCTTGTATATCTAGAGATTACGTTTTGTTTAAATAAATTTCGTGTGTGTATATTCATTGTAAACAATAAATGTATACAACCAATGCGTTTGTTTAGTATCCTGATAGTGGACCAAAAGCAAAATTGCTGCTTTGAGATTTATATACTTTATTGTCTACCTCCCCCGTGTCCCCGTTCCGCGTCCTTTCTTCCTTCCCATGCGTTCTTACTGTTCTTCATATCACTTTATTTTTATGGTTTCATATACATCGTGAGGTCGTTTTGCCAAAAAAGTTTATATTAACATATGTCCAAAAATGACTCCTTTCTAAAATACAGGGCACTGAATTTTTAAATTTTTCTCTCTTACGGATTTGCAGCAGGCGATTTGAAATTGTTATTTTTTGCCAACAATTAGTTAGCTATTATAATCGGAAGACCGACTTATGTAACTGTTTACACATCTGTCGACAAAGTTGCTTTAATTCAAATGCATTTTAGGACCTGTTATAATAACACGGGACGACACTAGATGTTGCAACACTTATTGGTCGTATACGGGTGTCTCGGAACATCTGAAGCATTCTGTTTAACATGGGGAATTTGTTTGCAGGCTATTTCCATTATCTGAACAGATTACAATATGTATAGAAAACCATTTGCTTAACAGTTTTTAAAAATTTAACCAAATTTTTTAAAATACAGTCAATCTCGATAATGTGAACACACGGTAACATGGAACATCTCACTAACGTGAATCATAGAATATCATAGTATTGGACGTCCGAATAATGTAGAACAACGGTAACCCCCGACTAAATGTGAACGGCACGTTATAACGTGAATATGTATTATGCACTGCGCATTTTTTTCTTTAGATTGTTGTGGTTCCGTTGGTCAGTAAAGTTATTAGCTAGTTATCGGCACGTTGACCTATTGTTATTTGTAATGCAGCGAAAGTACAAAGAAAGTGGTTTATCTTTGAGGAAAAGGCAAGAGTGCTAGAAGAACATGACAAAGGTATGTCGGTTACCGCATTATCTAAAAAGTATGGGGATTGCAAAATCTACTGTTTGTTTTCTTTAAAAAGAAACAAAAAATTATTAATGTGGTAATAATACACTAAAGCCATCTAAGAAATGTACTTCGGAGAATCCGTAAAATGTAGAACAACAATTGTACAACTGGTTTCTCAGGCAAAGAGAGAATTATTTTGACCAGTAGATCAGGAGAAATGCTTAAACAAAAGCATTAATGCTGGGCAAAAGTTTAAACATTCTTACCTTCACTGCTAGCGACGGTTGGTTATTGCAACGCTTTAAATGTAGACATGGCGTAAGATTTTGAAAATTACCGGTGAAAAGTTATCTTCCAATTCTGAATTAGTTGATCCCTTCAAAGAAAAGTTTATGCAAGTGTTTGAAGAACATGATCTGAATTCAAACCAAGTTTATAATGCAGACGAAACCGGTTTGTAATGGCATGTTATTGCCAGATAAAACCTACGTTTCCATTAATGAAAACAGCGCCGGGGATGAAAATATCAAAAAGAATAACTTTTTAGGTGTGCAAACTGCTTCCGGATTGCATAAACTAAAACCACTAATAATTTGGGAAAACCAAAAATCCAAGATGTTTTAGAAATTTCAATATCCCTCTAACATATAAAATTCAAAAACGCCTGGATGACAAGTGAAATTTTTTAAAACTGGTTATTTAACAACTTTGTCCCGGAGGTAAACAACGTTCACAGCAAGGTTGATTAATAACTTCTCTGTGCGATTTTAGGTACAAAGCTATTTTTACGAAGCTTTAAATATGCAACAGAAAGCGGTTCTACTTTTTAGACAATGCGCCCTCATTATCCATCTGCTGAAGAGCTTAAAACTTCAGACGGTAGGATTTTCGTAATGTTTCTTCCAGCAAAGTACACATTATTACAACCGATGGATTCAAAACCATCCTAAGACTTACAAAAATTATACTACAGGAATAAGAAGCTTGATAAGTAGTATGGTCGCTGCAAATGAAGAATCAATGAGCAAAACGTAATTAAAAGATTACACTGAGAGATGCAGTTCTTCATTTTGGTCATCCGCTTGGGATAAAGTAACACCACAAACTATTAAAAATGCTGGGATATTATAATGCCTAGAAGTAGCACAGGAAACAATTGAAGAGCCTGACAAAGAAGTGGTAAAGGAAGACCCGGATGGACGATGTACCGTTGTATATTTTGCAAAAAAAGATGGAGAACTGAAAAATTTTGGTTTGAACATGTTGATATCGATGAGGTGTCATAAAGGATACAATTTTACTTTTAGAAGAAGTAGCACCTGTAAGTTAAGTTTCTATGAAAACCTCAACTTATAATCACTGAACTTCACAAAAATACATACGTTAACAAATCATACAAACATATATTATGAAATATTATTACAGGCTGAGTATAGAATCTGCAGATGTGGAAGAGTGGAATGAAGATGAAAATAAAACACAAACGATAGAATTAGAGGAATCCAGATGGCAGTGAAAATGAGGAAAACGGACCACCTGCAGTCATCCAAATGGCACATTCTGTAGCAGTAGAAGCACTTGGATACGGCAATGGATTGGTGCAAACAAAATACAATCCATATTAGGGACTTAATGGCATTGAAGAGGATCCAGGAAAAGCTGTGATATAAATTATAACCCAAAAAAACGGCAAAATCAAAAATAACTTCATTTTTTATAAACATAAATAACTAATTTTTTTATACCTGATTTTTTTGACGAGTGCACATTAAGTGTGTTTTTTTTTTTCTGAATTATAATTACAATATATACATTTTCAAACACTACAGTTTTATAACTTGATTATAAACACCCCTTTTTTGTGGAATTAATCTCGTTAGTAAATGAACGGCTGCCGGGATTTTTGTGTTCACTTTATCGAGATTAAGCACTGTATATCGCTTAGTAAAAAGCTTATTTAAATAAACATGTAAAACTTGACTTCCGGCGTGGATCAGATGTTTAAGCGCATTACCGCCAAAATATTACAATGACGTACGTAGGTTTCAAATCCCAGTCCGATTCGTTTTTGTTAACTTATTATTATTATTATTTTAAATGAACAGCGTTTAATTTCTATCGGTAAAGAGACAATTAAAAGTTTTAATTTTTCAAGTTGAACTGGTAGTGAATTTATTAGAATATTCACATTATTAAACATTTAGTTTAATTACTGTTCTAACAAATTCATTGCCCGTTTAAGGAAAAAAATTAAAACTTATGCTTCTTTACTGATCGAATAAAGGTTCTGTTAAAATAATAATACAACTAAAAAATAAGAAATCGGACTAAGATTTGAATCTTGGACGTTTCAATTTAGCGCTTAAACATCTGATTCACACTGGACATGAATGGCACAAGTTTTAGTTTAAAGTAAGCTTTTTACTACGCGATATATTTTTTGGAATATTTTTAAAATGTTTGGTTAAATTAACGTTTTCTAGTACATTATAATGTGTTCTGATACTGGATATGTCATAAAAACACTTTGGAGACATAAAAATCGGACTTTTTAAATTCCCCATCTTAAATTAATATTTCAAACTATTGATTTAAAATTAGAGAAAAACACTGTGTTTTCAAAATAATAAAAAAATAATAATACAAAAAAATTAAAGCTTGGTATAGTGGAAAGGAGTCACTTTTGGGGACATATGTTAATATAAACTTTTTTATAATAAGACCTCGATTTAAAAAGCCAACCGTGGTCACATTTAAGTTGACAGCCGCTCATATTGTACAATAATGAACTTTCCCTCTAGTTTTCTCACTTCTGAAGAGTCCCCAAAAGGACGAAACAGATATCGAGTGATTTTCGATGGTTTTTTGCTATTGAACAATATTTTGCAAATGTACAGCATGCGATTGGTTTTAAGCCATCGCTTAGTTGGCGATAAATAATTGAAGAGTGGATTATGTAACTGCTTATATATCTGTCTGCAAAGTTGCTTTAGTACGGATTACTTTTCATTTCAGACGTGTTACGTTAACACGAGTATTGACAATTGTCAATATGTATAATATTGATGGATATTGACGAAAACCAAAATATTTTCAAGGTTAATAAGAAATATTAAACGATTGAGGAGAGATTCCCAATCTTACTTTATACGTTGGTGGGCAATCTACCAATTACTTTGATTTGAGTTACAATTGATGACTAATTTTTTTATGGCGTTTTCAACTATTGTTGACATAATGTATGCAATATTTATTATGTTTTAACAAACTGACGTCTTTAACCGCCTGCTCAAAACTCACATGATTGTCAATAAATATTGACCGTGTCAGATAATTACATTTGTCAAAGTTTGTAGTTCTTGAAATGTCGGAAATTCATAAAAAAAGTTTTAAGATTTCGCCCTTACTTTCAGTCATTTCCATTTTTTTCCTGTACATATTCGTTGAAACATCTATTGTCTAAAATATTTTCAAGATTAACAATAAGATTGTTTCTTCATACATTGGTCGACGATCTACCGATTTTTCAGTCAAATTTAATTCAATAAAATCTACAGTTGAATTTGAGGAATTTAAGCATAATCCATATAGTTCAATATGATCAAAAAGTGTCAAATACATATTAACGTGACAGTGATAGCTCAGTCCTTGCACCTCTCTTTCTATCATGACGACTTCAAAACAAAGGTGCACGTTACTTGTCTATAGGTATTTATATTTAGTCTAAGGAGTTACCATTGTTACCACTCTCAAAATCACTGTCAAAATGATCTGACAAATGAAGAAAAGTAGATCCTTTCAAATTTTTCCGAATAACTTCGGAATTGCTCGGAGGTTTTGAGTTTTTTCAGCAGAATCAGCAAATTTCTTTATTAAAAACAAATATCACACACTTAATAACAACGTATCATAACGCAGTCTCACTTTAGGAAAATGATACGAGAGAGAAAATGGGACGGAATCAGAAAATGTTTAACAAACGTAATGAGGACGAAATTTCGAGAAGAAATGAAATGTATGCAAGAAGAATTCATGAAGAAAGACAATAAAAGAACTATCAAATACAAGATAAAGTGAAAGAGATGATAAAAGAGACCCTCCACTCGAAGAAATGCTCGAAGGAGCCTACCTGGTGAGGGAAGTAAAGGTTGGAATGGTAGGAGTTGGTTTTAGTGGATTTGTTTGTTTTATAGAGAGAATGTAAGATTCTACCCTGGGGTATATGCCGGGACGCCTATAAAAGGTTTCCACCTCCTGTGCAAAAAAAAGTCGGTTTGGTTTAGCTTAGGTTAGGTTGGGTTAGGTTAGGTGAGGTATTTTAGTCAGTTAGTTGTTATTGATGGAGACGACGTTACATATGAATTTTGTACAGAAAAAGTGGAACCAGTAGGCGTGGCTTAGGTCAGTAACAATATGGCGGACAACTACACAGATCCGCACTCAGTATCATTGCTGATTTCTATAAATTCTTTTTCAGTTATGAAATTGGAAAATAATATTAATGAAAGTGTTCGGACGCATCAAATACTTGGTTTCTAAGATAATTCCAGTTGATTGCTTATTATCTACACGGGACCTCCTCACACAAATACGTAATGCACATGAACCCATTATTATTACACTATCTTACAACTTTTCCAAGTAAAAAATATTCACTAAACACACACAAAACACAAAATTAACACCACAGTTGTTAGCACGTCTATACTGACAGTACATACTGAACAATATGGCGGAGGTGATCCCGCTTTTAAAACGTGTATGTCGCATCTCGCGCATACCATATCAGTGATTTTAGTTTATCTTGAGTTATAGGTTAAGGTTTTTTGTTTTATATTAGGTTAGGTTATTTTCGATATTAGGTTAGCTCCGATAAACATGGGAAATTAATAATTTATAACTTTGAATCGTACAAAAAATTATTAGCACCAGTGAACTGGGAAGTCAATTTACTAGTGAAATAGTATTTTAACGAAAAAAATGTATGTAGCTAAATCCAACAAAAAATAGTTCAAATAAATTATACATAACATAATTTCTAACCACTTTTTTTATGCAGTTATTATTCTTAATCAGCACAACTCGGCAATTAAGTATCTGATCAAAACAATTAATTCAATAAAACATTTATTTTGTGTATTAGAAGGATGTTTAATAGCTTTATCATATGTGTCCATGTGGGCTATGGTAAAAAATATTTTCAAATCAAATAATAATCAACTATAACAAAAATCATGAAAAAGTAGCAGTTTAAAGACAACAAAAAAAAAACAAAAGTTTGAATTGAAAAATACATTGTGGTACAATAACATAAATAATAAAGATCAGTTTCAAGATAAACTAAACAAATGAATTTCAACGCTCTATGTGTTTTTAAAAGGTAACATTTTTTCATATTTTGTATTGTAAAGTGACACCATAAAATGCTTTTCCATACAGGGTGTTTCCTAAGTACGAATTCTACACTAAATTTGATTAATTTGTATTACAATTATTTTTTCTCCTAAATTAAGCTGAAATAGAAAATAATCATGAGGGACAGTTTTTGTAATGCACTAAGTGGGGTGTTCAGAAATAAATTAAATAAATAGAATTATCAATTTAATTGATTCAACTAACGTGGTGGCGTGGAAATCTGCATTAAAAATGTGTATAAATCTAACCTAAAAATCAACAGAAATGAATGTTTGTTAGGTTTCACACAGAAATTTAATAGGTCGGTCAGCAAGTTAAAAAAACTGATTTGGTCGAAAGAATTAAGAATTTGAAAACGAAATAACAAAAAACAAAATTAGTAAGTACACGCGAATTCTACCTAAATATCGAATCAGCTTGACTACTTTGTTAAAAAATTACCAAATGTCCAAGAAAATTAAAGTTGTACCTATTACAGTTTTTATTTGATATAGTATAATAAAGTAGTGTAATAATAGTATATTATTAAATTAGTTATATAACGAATTTAATACAATATTTTTCCAATTGCTTTATTATTCTATACTCAGTATACTATTGGCGCGGAGTAATAAACCTGTCAAATTATCGAAACTCCGTATTGCAGTGGCGTAGGTACCTGATACGTTTGGAAAATCATATTTTTAGTAGGTAAATATATTATAATAGTAAAATCTACCTTGATATGAAATATTATGTGGTTTCTTTTATTGTTTCAATCCTTACTTGTCCCCGCAAATTAATTGTAATTGTAATAAATGTACTGACGATATCTGCATTACTATTTTATTTTATATTTATGTCATATATTATTTATATGTTATTTATTTTATTTGTATAGTAGATCACATTACAAATTTTACTTCTTACATATTATATACCATTATTTTTGTATCTTGGTATAATACCCACATCTACGGCTATGATTCTCGTTTCGTCAGTACCTGGGCTGATGGCAACGTGTTTACACATATTAAACTATTGTTCTCAGACCCTAGATGGGTCGATATGCTGCAAGAGCGGCACAATGATCGTATTTTGGTTAGAATTTATTGGTTTTACTTAACCGTAGAAGTACCGCTTTCACAAGAAAATAAAGAATTATTTCAAGCAATTATGATTTATTACTCTGCGCCAATAGTATACAGACTTTAGTAAATGTAAAAATTTCTTTGCTGAATATAGTAACTTATATAAAGAGTACGCTGCTAAAATATTATTCAACGCTTTTGCGGGTAATAAAAATTTTTTTATTACACTCAATTGAAAAAAAATACTTTATTGACAATATACTTTGCAGACTTGTAAGTAGGTTTAATATTTATTTATTTGTATTAAAATATTTTTTCTCCTAAACTAAATGAAATAGGAAAAAATCACGAGAGGTTTTTGTGTAAGGTAATAAATAGGGGGGAAACCCAAAAAATTTTTTAAATTAAAATATCAGTGACGTTCAAAAGTGTGACTCTGGTTAATAGGTAAAATAGCTATCGAATAAAAAAAAAACTGAACTAAAACCCCCTGTTTTTTGGACACGAGTTATTTTTAGACATAAATTAATATCAGATGACCGTAAAATTTTCTACCATATTTATATTGATAGGCAGGGGGCCGCTTAACTGAAATTTCGATCTCGTCTATATTTATTCTCTGTTTGAAGTGGATCTCTTTTCCGCACCATTTCAGTTTCAATTTCGCCTGAACTTTGTCGATAGCACATATTGTTTGAATTATTAACGCTTATTAATTTTTGATATAAATTCCATAGTGATATTGGGGTTACCAAAATCGGGGGTTGTCAAAGAAATGAAAAAAAAAGGAAGGAAAATTGCATTTTGGGGGGGACATAGTTCAAATGTAAAACTTATAGACTAATAAAAACAAGTTTTTAATGGAATTATTATTCTCAAAATATTTTAAAAAATTGATGCAAATCTGTAAAAAAATGTGAATAAAAAAATACAGTATGGAACACATAAGGTGGACAATAAACATCAATTTCAAGATAATAAAAGTATTTTGCACATGGTATAATATAAACTTTTTTTTATAAAAAAGACACCCTAGAATATTTTACCATCCAGAGTGTTCCCTAAATTAATTTTTCATTAATTTGTATTAAAATTGTTTTTTTCTTCTAGACTAAGCTGAAATGTAGGGAAAATCAGCAGAGACAATTTTTGTAGGATACTACTCCGAGGTTTTTTGAAAATAAATTTAAAATATCAGTGGAGTAGGTACTCTATTTTCGATAGAATGTTAATAAATACAGTGGTCATTTTCCCATTAGTTGGAAAACAAATACATAACGAAAATAACCACATAATGACTTATACACACATTGCAATTATATGTCATTTAAATATTTATTATCGAAATATGAGTTATCCAACATTGCATATAGTTTTTATTGCATTTTTATACAATGTGATTTATTTCCGATCATTACTGTAACCTGTTTCTTTAATTAGTTTTTTAATTTACACAAATGCAGCAAACACATTTAAAATGTTTTTTAAAATGTTAATGTGTTTTCGATCAACACTTCAATTTATGATGCTGGAATATCAAATGGGTGTGGATCGCTTTTGCCAATAATGTGCTTTATTAAATTAGATACTTAATAGCAATCAGTGTGTATAATTACATGTTCAAGATTTCTTGGATTACTCAACGTAGCTTATTTAATATTTTAAACAGATTTCTTCAAAACCAATTTATTTTTGTATATTGGAACTTTCTAAAAAAGTTGGATAACGAAATTATTCACTTCAGGTGTTTTTTTTACTTTACGTCCTGAAACTTGATTAGGTACTTGCTGCAATAGTAGTATTTTAGGAAAACCTTCGAATTAAAACGAAAAAAAATTAATTGTTCAAGGTGACTTTGTTGTCACGAAATCCAACAGAAACAGAACTTTGTCCCTATTACGTTGTCATTCTATTCATATGCTGTGTTAAAAGGAAATCCTAACAAACATACTGGTTCAAAGTCCAAACGCCTTGCTAAATAAGATAATCGTATATAAATATGTTTACGTTATTGAAACCGTTGAATGCTGTGTACACATCATAATCTCGAAAACTTCGCAGTTTAGTAATGTGGTACCGACAAAAACATGGACAATGTTATTAATCAAACTAAAACCATCGATGATTTAATTTAATTTTACAACGACCTTTATCATCATTATATAGAGCAGCACTTTATAAAATTACATTCATATCATAAATCCAATAAAACGATTATCTTGTATGCTGGACTTTGAACCAGCATGTTTATTAGAATTCATTTAACTTACAGCATATAACATGAACAGGACTCATTAGGAATTTAAGCTTGTTGTAATTAGTAGAGGCTTTCAGATCTAAATACTACTATTACTGCCTTCAGCTATCAGACTAAGACTGTAAAGCAAAATACCTGAAATGAATGTTGGCTCTGTTTAAAAATGACAAATAACTTTACAGACCCAATATCAGAAATGCAGGCATATGTGCTACACACTGATAACAATAAGTATTTAATTGTAAGCATTATGGCAAAGCGTCACGCAAACTGATATTCATATGAGCCGATGTGATCAGCACATTAACGACAGCGTGTGTTGCTACGACTGTGCTGAAGTAAAAACTAATTAAAAACTTGAATTTGGCTAACGATCGAAAATAAACTTCACATTGTATAAAAAATGCAAGTCTGCTGCTATGCAATGTTGAATATCTGCTCAAATAATAAATATTTATTACTCTCTGTTGCAATGTGTAAGTCGTATAATGATTTATTTCGTTATGTATTGTTTTCAACTGTGGGGAAAACATTATGTTGAAAATAGTACCTCTCCACTGATATTTTAAATTTACTCGTAATATCTACAAAAGCCAATATATCTACATTCTGAAATCTAGAAAAACTGAGCCCCAATACAAATGTGAAAAATTAATTTAGAGGCCCACTTCTGGATATTAAAAAATATTACAAGGAATAATCTTTTATAAAAAAAACTATATACCGTATTATATACTTTATTATCTTGAAAATTGTGTTTGGCTCTATTTACTATTATTGTTCCATAATACTATTCAGAGGCGACTGCATCAATTTTTAAAAGCTATTTTGAGAATAAGTCCCATTAAGCTTTATTATCTGCAACTTTATTTGAACATGTCTATTTCACTTCTAGGCTATTTCATTTTTAACCCAATTTTAATATATCTTATCGATATACAAAGTAATAAGCGACAATATTCAGAAGCAGTATGTGCATCGTGGTCGACGAAGTGAAGCAATGGGCGAAAAAGATTCCACTCAAGCAGAAGGCTAAACTATGAACGAATCGAAAACTCAGTTAGCGACCTGCTATCAATATAGCTATGGTAGAAAAGCTACGATAAATCTGAATTTGTAATCAAAAGCAAATGTCCCAAACTGGGGCTACCAGACCGGTTTTTATTCGATAACTATTTTACTATTAATAAATGATGCAATTTAAAAAATGCAAGCAACCAGCCACCTTACACAAAAAACTATATAATCCTCTATTTCGACAAAATGTTGCAGCCTGACAAACAAATGTTAAACCTGCCTAGTCTGCATAAATAAGTATTTTCAGTGGTAAAAAATTTTATTACACCACAAGCTTGAGCAAGTGTATTTGCAACATTTTATATTCAGCAAAGAAGAATGCACACGTACCAAGGAATCTGTATATATGGCATGAATGACAAATCATGGTATGAAATGGGTGCTGAAAAGCATTACTCAGAGTTGAGCAAAAACCAGTAAATTCTAACCGAAAATACGATAATTGTATAACTACATATCATTCCATCTAGGAATACGAAAGAGGCAATAGTTATTGCCATGAGCAACTAGAAAACAGATATAATTACAAAGATGCACCAAAAATAATGGTATATAATACATCAAAGAAATGAAAATTTGCTGTGTAAATACTACTATACAAATAAAACAAGCACATATATAATATATGACATAAATATAATAATGCAGGTATAAATAAACTTATTACAGCCAATTCTTGAAAGAGATATGTAAGATACCACATATTCATATCAGAGTAAGAATTTACCTATGTTACCTACTAAAACTGCATCAGGCACTGCCTACACTGCTATACGGAAGTTTCGATAATTCTGACAGGCATATGAAGCAATTGAGAAAAAATGTGTATTAGAATGGTATATAACTTTAATTTAATAATATACTATTACACTACTTTATTATCTTATGTCAAATAAAATACTGTGCAACTTTAACACTATTGGTTTTATTATTGTTGCAACAAAATAGTCAGAACCACGTAATCTACTAATTTCAAGGCTCTGTCTTTCGACAAGCGTGTGGCTGGCAAGCTGTTGGTGGGGTAATTTATACCACGACCCACAATAGAATTTCACCGCCACCACGTCAGACAGATCAGTGTAACATTTATTGTATTTCTGAACACCCGCAGTGCTGGCCAAAACTGTCCTCATGTTATTTTCTGTTCAGCAGGTAGGAGAAAAAATATTGTAACACAGAATGTCAAATTTAGTGTGAGAGCAAGAAGCACCCTATGAAAAGCATTTTATATTGATACTTTACAATAAAAAATATGAAAAGAAATGTTTTTAAACACATAAATGAATCGACTATTTATCTTGAAACTGATCTTTGTGTAATGTATTACCAATTCAAACACTGGAGCACAAACATACTAAACTGCTACTTTCATCAGACTGTTAATAGTGTTATTATTGATTTAATATTTTACCATATATGGTACATATGATAAGCGCTATTAGCTGCTCCTTCAACCTACACAAAATAAATGTTTTATTAATTAGTGTTTTATCAGGCTATGCTGATGAAATAATAACTGCATAAAAAAGTGATTTAGAGAAATATGTTATGTCTCAGCTGTTGAACTATTTTTGGGCCAGACACAACTACATGACAAATACTATTTCACTAGTAACTACGTACTGGTGCTAATAGTACACGTACATTCAAAGATATAAACTCCCATATTTATCGAGTAACTGTATCAGCAACTAACCTATATAAACCTTAACATAACCCAAGATAACATCCTATTATGTATGCGCGAATACATTATACACGTTTTAAAAAACGAGGATACCCTCCGCCATATTATTCAGTATCTGTTGCTATAGGCGTGCTAGCTGGCACTAATTTGGCTGTGTTTAATGTGTTGTAGTATTTTACTTTGAAAAAGACAGTAGATATAGTGGCAATAATAATGGAGTTCATGTGCATGCATGTGTGAGGAAGGCTCCCATGTGAATAAGCAATCAACTGGAATAACCCAGAAGCAATATTTGATACGTCCAGTACCCTCAATTTCATAACGAAAAGGTATAATCGGCAATGACCCTGAGTGCGGATGCTGCCAACAGACCCATGTCCTCTGTGCGACACAAGCAATTCCACTGCAACACAGAAATTGTATCTGCGTCGTCTCCATCTTAACGACTAAAACACCTCACTAACTAACAACCACAACCTAAGCTAAACCAAACCGACTTTTGCACGGAGGTGAAACTGTACCCAGGGTAAAATCTTACATTCTCATAAACAAACAAAATCACTAAGTCTCTAACACTCGATATTCCTCGGCATTTCTTTCGGTGAATATACTAGCATTTGTGTTCTTTGTGTCTTTGCTCTCATGGGCTTCTTCTTATGACTAATTTCTTCTCAGAAATTCAAAATCTCTATTATTCATTAAACACACTACTGATTCCTCTATATATATCATTTTCTAAAGGCAGACTTTGCGTTCCTTTGTCGTTGATAACCAAGATATTGTTGTTTTTAATAAAGAACTGCTGAGCCAGCTCAAAACCAGTACACTGTCGAAGTTACAAGAAGGAAAGTCTACTCAAACAATTTGTCAGATGAACGACGGTAATTTTAGGAAATTGGCTGGCAATAATTCGCCAGACTTAAATATAAATACTATGAACCTTTGTTGCGAGAGTGCATGAAAGAGGAAGACAGTATCTGTTCGCATTCAATATTTGACACTTTTGATATGACCAGTATATGAACATGCAAGTGCAAATTCAACATT